>APFE031012756.1:1807-76330 GCA_000404065.3 Pinus taeda | reverse complement strand
TCACTGCAAAAATTGATTTGTATACCACTTTGTCTTCAAAAATCTTCAAGTATGTAGGCTCTCAATATACCTTCATATACTGTCGTTTAGTGCAAGAAAAATCTGAGAATGATAAAAAATTAGCTGAAGATGTCCTTTGTTGTACCATATAAAGTGGTATTTGGTTTCAACAACAATATGTGCATAAGATATTGCTGAAGAGTTTCCTTAAATGCGTACATTCAACCTCAATAGTGCTTTAGAGTAAAATACTTCAGACTTTAATTTATTTAGGAAGTAAAGATGGTCCTCAATATATATAGCACGTAGATGTGCTCTTTCCATTTGATATAATTTCAGATCAGAACTGTACTTTTAGATAATATTAATGAGAAACTTATCAAATATATATGGCTCGACCATAAATCAACTTAGAGTCTTCGTATCAAGGTATAATCTAGTGTCCCCCTGCGTAGTATATATCTGGATCAACATCTACTGCATTTTGCCAGACTTTTAATGCTTAACAACGCTAGAACTTACATATTAAAAATACCTATTTTCATTTGAAAATGAGAGGATTATCATCTGATGGACGGATATCATTAAAACATTACAAATACCTCTGAATCCTTGCTTTAGGAGAACAGCAATCCTATGTCAAATATTAATATCCTGTAAGGAGGTGATGTGACGGCAAGTCAGGATGAATACTTCTGAATGTGAAACTGTAAAACCACCCTTGCATAGATACCTTCTGCAGTCTACCAGAATACTGGGGTGATAGATTTAATTCTAAATCAATACCCTTGATTCGAGTCAATACAACGACTAGAATCTTCTTCTTTGCTGAAAGAGGGTGCTAATGGAACTCATACACGTTAAAAAATCTACAAAAGACTCTTACTGCCATACAGACTTTATACCACAAAGCTTGATGCAACTGTTGCTATTACAGACAAAACCTCCCGCAATCACACGATTAGTTCGAAGTTACCTGCCTTATCGGATTCCTCAAGTTCGAACCTGGGACCTGTCGGTAAACGTGACCATCGCCATTGCAGTCTTCTTTCCTCTCACTAAATGTGAAGAACCGAAATTTTTCCCGTCATTTGTAAGGCAAAACTGAAAGGTTACGCCGTCGTTAGGTGAAGACCATTAGGATTCCGTCTTGTTAAACGGCTAATTATTCATTAATGTCATGGAAACGATGCCCTTTCTTTAAATTAATGAATATTCAATATGTTATTCCGTCACTGGAAAATACAGTATGTGCACCGCACGAGATTTCCATCAAGATTTCAACTAAGCCGTTGACGGAAATATTACGGGCTGCAACTCCAGCGTGGAGTCTGAACTATTTTATATTCTATGCCACTACCAGGTATCAGTAATAAATTTTCAAGCGGACCCGACTTTAGCCCATATCTTTGTTATGTTTAAACTTTGGATCAGACCATAGATTAGTGGCTTCTATGACGTTGTGAATTCACTTGGGGATTAATAGAAGAGACGGAAAAAATATTCGTGGACTTGGTTTAAACAAGTTTTCTCAGTCACACCAATTTTTCACCACTCCAACTAAGGTTATCATCGTGCAGCACCTGCTCAGCTTTTAAATGTCGAGTGAATTGATGAATTCATTTCACCATACAAAAATTGAAATTATGGGAAGCAGGATAGATGTCTGACCAGCGTTAATCGCATTCCATAATCTCATGAACTTTTCAACCTCCAACCTCGATCAGTCTCTCCACAAGAGGTCGAGTATCCGCTGGACAACGCTCAGTGGACAGATGCGTTACAATGCTCAACAGAATGGCATTAATTCTGGTAACGGCGGACAGAGCAGGAGTGCAGCGTTCAGGCAGGGACAGCGCTTCAGGCGTTCTTGTCAGGCAGGCGTTTCATTTCCTTCAAACTTTTGTCAGGCAAGCATTTCAACAGAATACCAGGAAGACTGACAATGCAGGCGTTTCAATTCAGATACCAGGCTTCAACGGAATTTTTGCAGAGTCCGTTATGAACAGTACTAGCGCTACAGTGCAACTCCTCCAACTGAGCCAGCTATTATGCAGCTTAAGGTGTGGGACAGAGGAGCAGAAGGCAGGGGCGTTATGTCAGGACAGAGGCAGCACAGGTCAGGCAGACAGAACGCAGAACTGACATATAGAGACCACAAAAAACAAGTGGCTCAAATTAATTATGCAGGGCAGGAGATCGCCTGCTCTGATACCATGTTAAACAAACATGGACAGCCAAAACAATAGGAAAGATAAATCATGCATTGCATTTTATTAACAATTTGATATACATTTATAGTACATTTGGTGACCGTTGGGATTCAGATCCCAAGGTCTCTTGGACTGCTTGTCCATTCGGCTTCCACACTAACCCTTTAGGATTAGGTGTCCAACATCAACTTTATTTTGTTGGAAAACCAAACATTCCGCCACAAAGTTTTGAATATCTTATTTAAGGCCATCCAAAAAAAATTCCTTCTTAACCCTATGGTAAGTTTTTAAAAATCCTGAGTGCCCTCCCAAGGGAGAAGTGTGCAATTCCATAAGAATCATTTTTTTTAGCTGGGAATTCTTACAGAGGTATAAGGGATCTTTGTACCATAACGAATCATTTTTCCAGCTAAATGTATCAGACGTAATGGAATCTTGTTGTAACTTTCGAATAAGTGCACACACTTCTTCGTCATTCTTCCATTCCTCCCTTGCTTCGTTTATCCAATCTGGTTGGATAATAGAAATGGCACACAACAATGCTTCCACATCCTCATCCTTTCTTAAGAGTGCATCTGGAACCACATTTTGCTTCCCTTTTTTGTAGATGATTCCAAAGTCATAACCCAACATCTTTGTGACCCACTTGTGTTTCTCTTCAGAGAATAATCTTTGATCTAAAAAGTATTTAATACTATCGTGATCCGTTTTTACCTTGAAGTGTCTTCCCATTAGGTAGGGTCGCCATTTCTTAAGTGCATGGAGTATTTCCAACATTTCCTTCTCATAAATAGCTTTTTGTAAAAACTTTCCTTTATTGGATGACTTTCAAAAGCAATGGAACTTTAATGTTGCATTAGAATAGCACCAATTCCATTTCCTGAAGCATCAAATTCCACAATAAAGGTTTTTTTGAAGTCCAGCGTAGCTAAGACCGGTGCTTGGCACATTTCCTCTTTAAGATGTTCGAAGGCCTTTATTGCTTCCGGAGTCCATTGAAATGCATCTTTCTTCAATAATGTTGTTAGAGGTGCTACTATTGTCCCATAATTCTTAACAAACTTGCGATAATACCCTGTCAACCCGAGAAATCCTTGCAGATGCTTTATGGATGTGGGGATTTTCCATTCCTTAATGGCTTTAATTTTGCTAGGGTCTACCTTAAATCCTTCATGAGATACAATATGACCCATATATTCCACCTCTTGGACTCCAACGAAACATTTGGATCTTTTTGCATATAATTGTTTTTCCTCCAATAGTTGTAGCGCCCTGTCAACATGTTCAACTTGATCCTTCCAAGACTTGTCGTAGATTAGTATATCATCAAAAAATACTAACACAAATTTTCTAAGGAATGGTTTGAAAATTGAATTCATCAAACCTTGAAATGTTGAAGGTGCATTGGTAAGGCCAAAATGCATGACCAAAAAGTCATAATGGCTCTCATGAGTTCTAAATGCTGCTTTCGGAATGTCTTCAATCTTCATTCTGATTTGATAATATCCAGAGCGAAGATCCAACTTGGTGAAGTAAATTGATCCATGCAATTCATCTAGTAATTCATCAATGACAGGAATGGGAAACGTATCTTTAATAGTGAGCTTTTTGAGCTCCCTATAATTCGGACACATGCGCCATGATCCATCCTTCTTTTGCACCAATACTACTGGAGCAAAGAAAGAACTTTGACTCGGTTGAATTATACCAGCCTCTAGCATTTCTACAACCATACGTTCAATTTTACTCTTTTGGGCATAGGGATATCTGTACAACCTGATGTTCGGAGGAACACATCCTCGAATCAGATGAATAGCATGATCATGATCACGCATAGGTGGGATACTTTTGGGAGTCTCAAATACCTTGGAATGATTGTCTAGGAATTTTTGGAGATCTGGAGAAATAGATGATTCTGATGTGGAGACATCTAGCGAACATAATTGTGCAATTACACCTCTTTGTTCCTTTTTTAGAGGCCTTTTCATACCATTAGAGTTGATTATCTTTCCCGGTTTCCTTGCAACTACCCTTAATTCAACTTCCTTTCCTTCCATAGAAAATTTGATGAAAAGTTCTTGAAATTTAAAAGCTATTGTACCCAAGGATTGTAGCCATTGGACTCCTAGTACAACATCAGCACCTCCCATTGGAATGGAAAGCATTGGGCTAGTCGATACATATTCTCCCATGGATAGCTTGATATTATGGCACTTTCCAGAGCAATTTATCATTCCTCCATTTGCAATCATCACTTGGCACTCTGGTGCTGGATATAGGAAGCAATTCAATTCTTTTGCTACCTTACAATGAATAAAATTGTGGGTGCTTCCTGAATCAATCAACACTATTACCTTTTTCTGCTTGATTTGTCCTTCTATCTTGATGGTTTGAGGAGTGGTAATTCCAGCCAATGCATTACAATATACGATCGGATTCATTTCTTCTTTATCTAGGCTTTGTTCCTAGGGTATATCCTCTTCTTTTGAACTTTCTTGCTCCTTTTCTTCTTCCTCTTCACAATCTATGTAGAATAATTTCTTTTCAGCACACTTATGACCTTTAGTGTATTAGCTATCACAACTGTAACAAAGCCATTTTGCTATTTTTTCCTACAATTGTTGTGGTGTCAACCTTATAGGTTGTGGAAGGTTGTGGGTAACAACATTTCCATCTTTATAGTTGTGACTGGTATTCTTCCTAGTTTCCATAATCTTGCTTTCCATTTTTCTTGCTAACCTGAATGCCTTCTCTAATGAATCAGGTTCCCAAAGGCGAACATCATGTTGGATATTATCCTTTAAAGTCCCTATAAACACATTAATTACATGCTCCTCTGGAATATTTTTTACCCTTATGTTCAATTTTTCGAACTCCTCAATGTGATCCATTATTGAACCCTTTTGTTTGAGACTTATCAATTGGCTAAAAAAAGTGTTTCTTTTTGTATCCTCATAATGTTCTGTCAATTCTTTCGTAAAAATTGCCCAAGTGGTAATTTGTTTACGAGAGCGAAGCCATTGATACCATACAAACTGATTTGGTTCCAAATATAAAGCTGTAATATGTACCTTTTGTGTCTTTTGCACATTATTGAGATCGAAAAATTACTCCATCTGTAATATCCATGTTGCGGGATCCTTGCCATCAAACTTCATCATGTCGATTTTTGGAGTATGGTGGGTCTTCGATCCAACATTAGAGTCTATGGAATCATGATTAACATTTATTTTGTTCCCATAATGAGTTTCCTTTAGTACCCTTTCACCATTAGTGACCATTTATTGTAGCAACTTATTCATATTTATCTTCAATTCTTCCATCTTATCATCCATGCCATTCATCTTAGCTTCCATGCCAACCATCTTAGCTTTTACGCCTTTCTTTAAACAAACCATCTTATCTTTTACACCTCTCTTTAAACCATCCATCTTAGCTTCTACATCTTTCCTTAAACCATCCATCTTAGATCTTGTTTCTTTTTGTGCAAGTGACACTTGTTGGACTTGTTCTTGTAATTTTGATATATCATATAGCATTTTTTCCTCTTCTTCATGAGTCATGCTAGAGCTTTCAAGTTCCTTACTAGGTTTTTGCATTTTGTTTCGTCGGGGTATCAGTTACCGATAATAATGTTGTACTAGCCATTTGAATTTCTTCAAAATAAATTTTCAAACCAATCTTAAGAAAAAATTTAAAAGAATCTACACACCTTTTTTTCACTTTGTAGGAGCTTGATATTGCCTCTGATGTATCTCTGTACTTTCAGATCATCCAATTCTAAAATTGTGACCTATGGTAGCCCTCTGTGTCCTCTTTCCAATGCCACCAGTCTGATCCAAATTGGATTCTCCAAGGAAACGTTATGCAAAATCTCCCACAGTGACCTGATTATACACTAGTTTAGTAGAGCAAACTTGTACGACGTGCCACGAGTCATTGTTTCGACCTTTGGCTCTGAAAAATATATAAATGAATCATAGTCCATCCTAGTTTTGTACCTTCCTATGAAATTTCAACCCAAATCTTAGAGTAAAAGTTATGACGATTTTCCCCAGGTCGCCTGTTTGGAATGTAATTCAGGAATCTGCAAAAGATGAACTTCCTCAAATCATATCTCCATAAATATAGTGCAAAAATATCTGAAGTTTGGACCGGGCAGTCAGTGAAATGTCCTCTCAAATGGGTTTTTTTACAGCTTCTAAAGCATCGCATAACAAAAGTTATAGCAAAAATGCCATGATGACCTATTTGGAGTAGTGAAACCCTAGAATCCAAAGCTCTGATACCAAATGTTATGAAACCAACTCAAGAAAAGATAGAAAAGATAGATAAATGTCTTATAATTTAGCCTCTTCAAGGGGGAAACCTACTTTACATTACATTTATGAACAATTCTTGGATGATTCAAATGACAAAACCTCCTTTCTATATATAGGATTCTAAGGAGTCACAATATAACCTAGCCGACCTAAAAATAATAATGTAGAGCCACAAAAATAACAATAGAGGGATTCTAGGGGGCAGAGTAATAACAATATGGGGACAATAGGGGCACAAAAATATTAAGAAGGGGTACAACTACAATAGTAATGGGGTAATCACTAGTATTATAGGGACCCAACAATGACTATGAAAAACAGTCACCAACGAAGATGAAAGAAAAACAATGATGGGAAAGAAGAAGATAGAGAATTGATTGAGAAACAAGTAGAGTCGAAGGATGGGAAGGACATGTTGTTCACCAAGTGGGAGTTGCAAGCAACTATTAGTAAAGTGGTTAAGATAAAGAATAAGAAATATACAAAAATGAAGAATAGATAACAAATGAGTGGAAAGAGAATGAAAGAGATGTGGTGGATTCTTATGGTACAGATTGATAGAGGAAGCATGCCCACTTGTAATATTTGTGCAACAATGTTTTGAGAAAGATGCTCAAAAGTTTCCAACCAGGAAATTCTAACACAGGACATCTCTTGTCAAGTAAACAATCTTGCACAACACTAAGGAAATAATTTTTTATAAGTTAGATCCACCATCCTCAAGAGATGCACACAAATGGATTCTCATGGCCACCGATTACTTCAGTAAGTGGGTGGAAGTAGTCCTAGCTATAAATTCAATTGATGTCATGGTTATCAAATTCATGGATGAGAATACCTTTATCAAGTTCGGTTGCCCAAGAAATATTATCACTAATAATGCTCAATTTTTTAAATCTGTCAAGGTTTTGAGTTTATGCCAGAAGTATAACATCATTGTTGTTCACTCCACTAGCTACTATCCACAGGGAAATGGATTGGTCGAGTTATAAAATGAAACCTTGGTAAGGATTCTTAGGATGAAAATATCATAAAATCACAAGAATAGGGACTCAAAACTGAAATTTTCTTTATGGGTAAATAGAGTTACTACCAAGAGGTCAACTAGAAAATCTCCTTTCCAATTAGTGTATATGAAAGCTGCAATTTTCCCTATACAACTAGCGATGCCACTGGCCACAATTCTATAGGACATTGATGAAGAACCAAATTCTCTAACGAGCCGGATCAATAAGATGGTAGAACTTCAAGAAATCAAGGGGGAATTGACGTGGAATCTTATTCAATATCAGGAAAAAATGAAAGCTCTGTTTGAGAGAAAAGAAAAAGAAAAAACTTTACAGTGAGGGGATTTGATGCCTAGGTGGGATGTTGGACAAGAAGATAAAGGAAAAGATAGAAAATGTAGTCTCTTATGGTTTGTACCTTTCAATATTGTTCAGGAAAAGGGGAACAATACTTTCTTGCTGAAAAACTTGGATGGTGAAATACTTGAGATGCTTGTGAATGGGCAGTTTCTCGAGCTTTACTTCCAACAGTAGAAAAGGTCCACATTCCCCCACTCTACATAATGGTAAGTCATTGCAGATACCAATAATTATGTAAGTTTTTGATGTTTTCAATTTTGTTTTTATATACCTAAAAAATTGACTACATGCCTAATGGATAGAAGGCTACTAGTCTGTAGGTTCTCATAACCTTGCCAGCAAGGCATTGTCCCAAGTTAGAGGCAATGTTGTCACCTACTCCATCTTTTCAAACCATGTCAAGTGATGTCAAATTTTGGCTAGAAAAGGGAAGATGAATTGAAAAATGCCAAAGAGGAGAAAAAATATCAGAGGTTGAAAGCACAAGGAGGAGGCCAAAACCAAAAGGCTAATTTTCAAAGAGAAAAGGAAAGTTGTGATTTAAGGAGGAGTGTCGATATTCTAGATCCAATCACATTGGAGCCAGATATCAACAAGAATAGTAGGAAGACATATCAAAACTCTTATTATTTCTTTTGAAAATCTTCTGATGAGAGGGGCTTCGATATTTACTAGCACCCGGTCACAGAAAACCAAAAGGACCAATGTCATAGAGCTAGTTGGGGCACCTAAGTGTTAACAAGGAATAAAAGAGGCTGAAAGTGTCAGAAATATTTCGGAAAAAAGTCTCTATGAAGAGAAGTTCCAATACAAATTGGCCCATGTTTCTCATAGATCCATAGAACTTGGAGCCAAGGGAATATTTAGCACTTGAGCCCTATTGGCCATATTGGACATACAAATATCATAGCTCCTCCGTAAGTTCAAATTGGAAAATTTACGATGAATATGGGCTCTAATATGTGGCGTCACTTGGTCACGAAAGTACAAGGAAACTAGCACAAAACAAAGGACCCTAAAGACCCCTTATGTCTCCTCCAAACTGGACATATGGTAGCAGATAGTTGGTCGTGAGAAGTTGACACAATATATTATGTCAGCATGACGTTGTGGGATAAGGACATGTGGCAAGCAATTTTAACATTTTAGAGGCATAAAGGGAAAAAACTAGGCAACACGTGTCACTACCCAAGAGGCACCATGTGGAGATGAGGATGTGAGCATGATGTCACTTCAGAGATCTGCATATCGGGGGTTGGAAACATCAGCACTCTTTCAGAAAAAGTTCTCATGAAGAGGGCTTCGATATTTTGTAGCACTTTGTCACAAAGACCTAAAACGACCTAGGGCACAGAGCTTGGCAAAGCCCCTAAGTGCTAAAGTGGAATATTAGATGATGGTGGCATCATAAAACCTTTTAATTCCTTTTTCAAAAACTTCCAATGAAGGGGGTTGCGATATTATATGGTGCCCAACCATGCGAACTACAGTGAACCAAGGGTGCAGGGAATATCTAGTGCCTAAGTGCTATGGAGAATATTGGGGATACAAATATTGTAACCCCTACATAAGTTCAAATTTGGAAAAGTTATGATGAAGAGGAGCACCAACATGTGGTGGAAATTGGTCATGAAAATCCATAAAACCAAAGGTGAAGCATAAATTACAAAGGGAGATAGGCCATTAACAAGAGCCCAAAGTATTTAGCACCCAAGCGTAGAGCCTAAGTTCATAGGCAGTGGTCTCATGGTTGAGAAACGATAAAGAAGCTTAAGAAATAGGAGCATGGGGCAATCAAATTTATGTGTTTTTGTAACAACCTTTTATAAAAATTACAAGATGTATTGGGTTTTGGTGGTATAGTCTAAAGTGTATGCAGATTGATCGGTCAATAGTTATGTTCCAGAGCACCATTAATTCCACCGCAGGTGATTTCTTCTAGCTCCAAAAAGTGGGGAATTCATGCAATTAAGGGGGAAAGAAATAGGTGTATCAGTCAATAACCGTGGAGGAACACCATGGCAGAGACGTGGTCTGATTAGAGACAATCACAAGAAATGGCTGGGAGATATTTTACCATGGCCATCATTAAGTTTTCCACTATTTTCTTACTTGGTAGTTTCTGCTTTTTAAAGAAGAAATCAAATCTATTGTAATCATTTTGCCAACAGAACCTCCACATGCCTAGATAGTTAGTTAATCAGACAACTGGGGCATTTTTGACATATTTTGTAACTATTGTTTCAAGATTCCCCTCTCATTATAAATAGTAGGAAGAAACTCATTTTAAAGGTTCCCAATTCTTGTTCCCAGAGGTCTAAAATTTGCTTTTTGCAAGTGTTCCGAGTTCTGTGTATAGAAAGAGTTTCAACTCTTGGTTCAATGGTTTACTCATGAGGATTTAATGCTTATACAAATCGCAGATTTGTTGGATCTATGATATGGACTTCGTTTTAAAAGGATTAATGAAGCGGATTTAGTGGTTCCAAATAGAGTAATGTGAAGTATGTGTGGCCCTCTGTTTTTCATTTCATGTATGTTTGTCTTCCTCTAAAATTGTGTAAAGAAGTTGTTGCTTTCATTCTCAAAATTTTAGATTTACTTATGTTATATGGTAGAAATGGTACCTGTGCACTTTCAAATTTACTAGTTTTATATTGTAGCAAACAATACCTGTGAGATCACAGATCTACCAATGTTATTTTATGACAAGATACCCATGAAAATATAGAGCTAGAAACCTTAAAATGCACTCCACACTTTCTGCATTTCATCTCCTTATTCTTCCATAGTTTTGTTGGGATCATTGCTTAATATTTTCTGTTATTCATCCCTCTGCATTGAATTCCTTTGCTTACTTTTTCTCTCTCTCCATTTTCACTATAACAACAATTATTAAGCTGCATTTTATTGTGTGTCGGCCACCATATCACAACATTTATCCTTGGGATGAGCGATATTTGCCTATACATACATACATACATACATACATACATACATACATACATACATACATACATACATACATACATACATATATACATACATACATCATACATACATACATACATAGCATACATACAATACATAACATACATTACATATATATATATATATATAATATATATATATATATATAATATATATTTATATATCTGTTGGTTGTGTGTGTGTCTGAAGTCTACCTTGGTGAAGGGTGATTGAACCAAGTTCTGAATCAATCTATTTCCAATTATATTTAATATGGAGTGCAACACAAAACTCAAAAAATCCTTAAAGCACTCCTCTAAGATGTCCTAGGAACTGAACCTATCCTCAACCTGGGGGTTGTCTCTTGTAGCTACAACAAAAGTCATTACTAGAACATGAGGAGTAGATGCCCCCCTACCCCTAGGAGAGACTCATTTGATGTTCTACTTGGGGTTGCTAGATTTGGGTGGGATCTATCCATTCAGTTTGTACATATAATGGTGCTATAAGAGGGGAATCCGCCTAGGGAAACCATAGCAGAAGGAGGAAAAATATATTGAAGAAAATCTTAGTCTAGCTAACTAGAGCCTAAATCACTTATTTGGCGAAAGCTTTGAAAACACTTGCCTAAGGACCTCTTTTACATGATTTAAAGAAAAGGGTGAATTTCAAATATATAAAACTATTTTTGATGTTTTCCTCATTCATATTTATAATGATGTTAAGTTATTATGAGTCAAATGTGCTCTCTATTTTATTTATATTTCATCGATATTAATGTCCTAAGAAACATTTGCTTATGTAGATATTTTTTGATATTTAATGATATCGATAAGCTAGAGGACCACTTTGATATTGTTAAAATTTTTAACCTCTCAGTTGTTTCAAATTCAACTTTTCTTCTAAACAAAAAACAGTTGTGATGCATGGTAGGAATTATCATTCCTTTTTAGCTTGTTTTGACCTGATAAGAAAGCAAATCAAGAATTTCCTTTTATATATTTTGATATAAGATTACAAGTAGATGTATTAATGAAACTTAGATGTATTAATGAAACTTAGCTTAAAAGGATCATAAGAAAGATAATATCTTTGATAGAGTGATCAATACAATAGAGTATAAGAAGCAAATCATGCTTAACCTAGAAAATTATAGAAAATAAAAAAACACTAATTCCTTTAACCATATTCATGATTTGGAAGTAGGAAGTATGGAAATATTATAGCTTTTTAAGGTCTAGACTAGCCAATTATAGAAGATAGAAAATCAATAATTCCTTTAACCATATTCATCATTAGGAAGTAGGAAGTATGGAAATATTATAGCTTTTACAGGTTTCATTGTAGATGAGGATGATAAAGCATTCATTCCAATTTTTTTTGGCTTAAAAATTATTCCTTTTCTAGCTATACTAGTTTTGGGTGAATTCAAATGACTACTATTAGATATTGAGCTTCATTGTAGATAAAGATGATCAAAGATTCATTGCAAAAAAAGTATTGCTTAAAAACAATTGGTTTTCTAGCTGTATTAGTTTTGGCTAGATTCAAACCACTATTATTATATATTAGATCTATTTCTAAAAAAATACCTTAACAATATACCTATTCATAAAGTATTCTATATTTAAAAAACTACCAAATAAGAAAAATCAAAATCCAAACGTAAAAAAATATGAAATTAAATAAAATATAAAAATAATTAAAAATATGATATATTAAAGTAACATAATCATAAGTTTCATCTTAACCATTTTACCAATATGCAAAACTCAGTGCATATTTCCATTTAATTTAGTTTATACTTATAATACATTGTTAAAACAACTTTCGCGTTTCAATACTCCCTTTCACGAAGTTGGGTTTTTAAAGGATATGTGTGATTTAGTTAAATAAAAAATATGGTAACTATTTTCCGTTCAAGGAAATAATAACTTATATGGTTGCAAAATCGTATGTTTTTAGCAGTCTATTATAGTTTTGATAAAGTAAAATCCAATACAATTATTAAATTCAAGAAGAAAATCACCCCAAAAAACAACCTAAAAACATGATTCAAAGATAACGATCCTCAGTTTTTATTGGAGAATGAAGCGCGGTGGACTCCATGTTTTTATTGAGTAAAATAAAAACACGAAACAATTTCCATTTCATGGAAAGTGCAGTGATCTCCACCACAACCACTTCCATATTTATTGCTTGATAAAAGTGCAGTGGTCTCCATGTTTTTATTGAAATGAAGGGCGTGATGTAAGATCATAAACACGCTAAAGAAGGACAATATAACAAGGTATATTAAATAGCAGTGGTCTATAACGTGACTTTTTGAAAGTTTTTCTGGCGGATTTTTCCGGTCAAAATCCGGCAGCAATTTATTGGAATCCCAAGTTTGATAGCTATTTTTTGCACAATCAATGGCTCCTAGGGGTTTTCAGGGTGCTTAATCTAAATATGCAGTTAAAAAATCATTTTAACTGCTAAAAATCAAGATTTAACCTCATTTCTTCCGACAGATTCCGTCACCAAAATCTCCAAAAAATCTCATTATAGACAACTCCTATTAAATATAAGCCCAGCTCTAACACAGAGTTCGACAAATATAACAAGGAATATTGAATATATGGCCAGCTCTGACACAAAGTTTGACAATATAACAGGGAATATTAAATATAATACCAGGAGTCAACCTAAAATTTGCGCTATCCTAGATAACGAACAGTATGCAATTCAAAATCGAATCAAGAATGGAAATCCAGCATTGACGAGTATCGATACGCAATTCCAAGTCGAACCAAGATAACAACACCAACATTGATGAATACCGTTTCATACCTGGAAAATTGAATAAACAATGTTAAAAGCACAGCAGTGAAGTTAAATATTTTGAAAACTTTTCAAAATATAGCAGTATGAAAATCTTTATGGCATTATGCATACCAGGTAATACATAGCTCCATTCTGCAGACATTCCATGGTGAACCCCCATTCATTCAGTAAAATCGGCTGGCCTGTGGAGTGAAGCAAAACTGCATTTTCCCCGAACATAGCTTTTACGTTTATCGGTCCCACGGGAACCTGACCTGGAACATTATTTATGACTACAGTTATTGAGCGACCGTACATCAACTCCTCGCTAGTCCCTGCAGAGAAATATTACATATATATTATATATTACACCACAGGAACAATATTAATTGTCTAAATGGCATTTGTCAAGCAACTTTTAATGGTCTAAATGGCATTTGTCAAGCAACTTTTAGGTGTTTTAGGTGTTTGTTATGGTATCGAAAAACAAATGCAGTAAGTCTATAAAGCGATTTTTTGAAAGTTTTTCTGGCGGTTTTTTCCGGTCAAAATCCGGCAGCAATTCATTGGAATCCCAAGTTTGATAGCTAGTTTCTGCACAATCAATGGCTCTCAGTGGTTTTTCAGGGCGATGAATCCAAATATGCAGTTAAAAAACCATTTTAACTGCTAAAAATCAAGATTTAACCTCATTTCTTCCGCCGGATTCCCGGAATCTCCAAAAAATCGCATTATAGACAACTCCAAAACAAATATGTAGTCACAGAAATAATGAGGGAACCAATCTACAAAATTGAAAGGCCTTTTAGGTGATTCTGCTACTTAGGTTATATATATATATAGGATTTCAAAGTTTGTTCAAAAGCTGACGCGAGAGGCATATTGAAATGTACATATGAAAATAGTGTTTTGGTGGTCTCAATACATGTACCTTCATTAAATATTCCTTCTCTTCCTGCTGTATTCGGTACTGCGTTACTGTAACTGCGTTGGTCATTAGTTATTCCTCCATTCATTGGTAAATGATAATCGGCTTGACGACAGGAAAACTGAGCAGCTCGCACAACAGAAGAGTACGTTTCACCAGCGTTGCCTAACGAATTCGCTGTCGTGTCAGAAACCTTGATGATTTCTTTAGACTGATCGGTCTTACTCTTTTCTGAGCCAGATTTAGAGGTCTCTCCAGAGTGAAGATGGCGTTGTCGTTGCTTGGTTCTGGCTTTTTTGTTCTGAAACCAGTAGAAAACACTAGCGTCCCGAATTTCTCCATACTCTTGCAGCTGAGCTCTGATTCTTTTTATTTCCTCTGTGGTAGGGTTTGTCACCCCAGAGTTAAAGATGGACTGTAAAATCTGAATCTGTTCTGGTTTTGGATTCCATCTGGGCTTTGATTCCTGCTGGCTCCTTTCCTCGTTCTCTGATGATATGCCTGCACAAAATACAGCTTTCAGAACTTGTTCCACACATCCTCATTAGATTTAAAACAATGTTCAGGTGAACACAAACTATTGAGAATTTTGTCGGCCCGCTAATCGGGCTCACCCTTGAAAGCAGTGGGAAATTCTATTGACTGGCAGACTTAAACCACGAAAGCAAGTTATGCCTGATCAAAATGCGTATCCAGAGTTTAGTTTGACCCTGAAATTTCCCTATTCGAAGGTAAAAATCAAATTTCATTCCACCAAAACCCGGTTGCTATTAAAGAATTTGTGTATAGCTACAACGGGATTCTCTTATTCATCTAAAAAATGTTCGAACTCTATTACTGAGTATCGTACATAAAACGTTATACTGCATTTATCATTCGCTGAAGTCGTATTCTTTCGGCTCCATATTTGATCTCCATTTATAGGAGGTGGAAAAGGAAAGAGCGGGCGCTTTAATCTCGAAAGATTTCGGCCACAACAATAATCTTTTGATTATTGTTATCACAATGATGCTATAACAAACATAGAAGGAGGGGGTTAGAGTTACACTGTATGGTTACCTTCACAAGATTGTCTCTGGCCGGAAATCGCTGAAGGATTTGAAGCTTCACCCCATTGACTCTGAGACCTTGATGGATTTGCCTTGAACATACTGGGCCAAGGGATGTTCGGATTCATATTGACCGGAAGGAGGACACTTCCACCTTCAACTATTGAAACTGAAATGCATACAAATCACAGGAACCTCAAAGCAGGTTTCAGATTAGCCGCTGCTGTTAAACGGAGGGCGTCAGTCAAAATCAATCATGCTTATCACAATTCCTAATTTGTGAGAAGCACAAATCTATATATTATATAGCAGAAATAGCGATACAAGGTAATAGCTATCTGTAATGACAAATGGCAGAAGCCGGAATATGCCTGGAAAGTAGATTATCATAACTTGTTCAACAAGTTTTCTTTTTCGGGCGTGAGTTGTTCCAAGATCAAATTACAGCGAGGCTTTTGGCTGCACGAGGAAGCTCCGTAAATGAAAACGGGCATCCAGAGTATCATCCCTTAAACGCGCATGGGTATAAATACGAACTCTGTATTCGAGGCCGCTGCCACCCAGGGAGGCCAATTGGAGCATGGGATTGGAGCATGGGAAAGGCGAGAGATACAAGAGCGTGAAGCCAATTTAAGTGTTTCGAGCGAATTTGTGGCCAACCATGGTTATAACCTCTGTTCGTATTATGGAAAAGCGAGAGATTAAAGCTATCTAACCAAGTGCCTGTAAGCAATTTATGATCTGGCACCCATAGAATCCTTATAATGACTGATGTAAGCTATCTTCTTACATCGTTAGTTCCCCACGGTTTTGTACTATATTGTGATCACTATCTGGAATCTCAGAAGCAAAGCTATTTTATCACCATGTACAATTTCATAAACGAAGCAAAAAGTTAAATGGATCGTGCAGAATGAATATATATATATTATCCTTATAAAAAATGATTTTTTTTTTTAATAAAAGCGATATGTTAAGATTTTTGAAAGTCTTTTTATTTAAAATAAATTATTACTAACCATTATATATATTATCAAATAAAATTTCTATATTTATAAATATCATTAATTAAAATAATTATATATTTAATGAACTAAATATTTCCTAAAGTGCATCCACATAAGCTATCATACCTAGTAGAAAAGAAATAATTACAACCTAAAAAAACTCAAACATTAAGACTCTTAAAATTAATAATCTATTTTTGAAAGTCTTTTTTTCCATGATTTATTATAAAAAAGAAAATTGTCAAAATTTTTTTATCTACATAAACAAAAGAATAAACATAAACTAGCAAATTAGTATAAATTACATAAAAATTCGTAATTTTTTTTATCACAATCATATAAAAAAATAATATATTTTTAGATTTCTTAATGAAAATAAAAATTGATAATAAGAGAAATTAAATATTTAATATACATTGTTTAAATATTCATTTAAATAAAAATTTCAACAGCATAAGCTCTTTATATAGCTATTTAATAATATAAATGTTAATAAAAAAATATATTTCAACCATTAATAATAGTAATTTTAATACAAAAAAACTTAGTAAATATAAAATTTTTTTTTTTTTTAAATTGGGGGAAAATTTAATAAAATATATAAATTATATACAAATGTAGTGTTTATTTGAATTATATTATTTGAAAATGGATGTATTTGAAAACTGATTTTTTTTGAATATATTAAATATAATTAAAATTATATTATATATATTTTTTCTTATTTCCTTATATAGAGAGAGTGTTTTGCTTCCTTAATAAGCTAAGGCTTTATATTAATCAAAAAATAGCTTTATATGATTTTACATAGATTTTAATAGTAACCATAGAAGATGCATCCTCTTTTTAGCAAACCATGCAAGTCAATCACACCAATACAATCTTGAATCCCATTAAAGCCAAAGGCAAAGACCTCATCCCATATTATGTGCCAAAGACACAATTGGCCTATAACATTATCCAATTGTCCTGTAAAAAAATAACAGACATTTTATAGATACATATGACCCCGACAAACTTAAAACCATGGAGAGGCTACCCAAAATACATATAGCCATACAATTTTTTCAAAACCTATCCACATGATAACTATAGCAACAAAATCAACCAATATCCAAGCCCCATAACTCACCATTGAACTCACCATTGAACTTAGAGAAAGAGGACGAGAGAGAGAATTTAATGGGCTATTTAAGTTATTTGGTGATGTGAAATATGAGGAGAACTTACTTAGAGTCATTGACTATTTTGAAATACATGTAAGATTTCATTGAGCCAAATTAGCTAGGCCAGTTATTTGACTTCACTCCATATTCGAATTGGGTTAAATTAGGTTGCTCAAAATTTAATTGGTGGATATCTCATGTAACATCCTTGAAATAATGGGAAGTTTGTCACTTGTACTTCGCATGAAAATAAGGATCTTGTAAAATTTGTACGGAACAATAAACACATGACTATGTTATTGTGTAAAAGTTGTACGGAACAATACACGTGACTATGTTATAGAGTATTGAATTTCTTTTATGTTTTGATCTACAGAAACTTGTAAGTGTAAAAGTTGTACGGAACAATAAACACGTGACTATGTTATAGAGTATTGAATGTCTTTTATGTTTTGATCTACATAAACTTGTAACTTGTAAAAGTTGTACAGAGTAATAAACACATGACTATGTTATTGTGTAAAAGTTGTACGGAACAATAACCACGTGACTATGTTATAGAGTATTGAATTGACTATGTTATTGTGTAAAAGTTGTGCGGAACAATAACCATGTGACTATGTTAAAGAGTATTGAATCGACTATGTTATTGTGTAAAAGTTGTACGGAACAACAACCACGTGACTATGTTATAGAGTATTGAATGCCTTTTATGTTTTGATCTAAAGAAACTTGTAAATGTAATTTTTTTATAGAATAGTAAAAGGCTGACTATGTTACAAGTATTTAATGTCGTATATGTTTGGATCTAATTAATGTTTGAATCTAATTAATGTTGTAAAAGTCTTGACGAGGAATAATGTGGCTACATATTGAGTATTAAATATTAACTTGTGTTTATTATTCAACAATTGTTTTAACAATCATTGAATGTGAGAAGTTTAATGTATAACCTATCCTCATAAAAAATACAAACAATTTCATGTTTTGATAATAATAATTATATGTAATCATATTTGCACATATCTAAGTAGCGCCTTCCCTAATGATATATTAGGGTTTTAATATATGTCTAATTCTCATTACATGAATAAATATTTTATCATCTAAATACATATTTCACTATTTCTTACGATGTCAAGGTTAATAAAAACATTACCATAAATGTCTTCATTCTCATATTTGGAAATCAACCTCTTTGTAAAGTATAACAAGAATTATATGTATCTAAAAATTATAATTTTGATAAGAATTTTGAAAAAATTTTAAATGCAATGAATTTGTTTTCTTCTTCCAATCCAGATATCTTTATCTCTCATTAATCCCTAATCACTTTGTTACTAAGATTTAAGATGGGAGCTATCATTTCACCATCAACTTGACCTGGACTAGAAGTGCATATAATTAATTTCTATACAAATTTTTATCTTTTATTAATTCCTAATCACTTTGTTACTAAGATTTAAAATGGGCACCAACCCTTTGACGCGCAACCCTTTGACCTACAATAGAAGAGCATATAATAATTTCTATATGAATTTAAGTTAAATAAAAAAATTACACATCCAACTTAGTTAAAATTTGAAATGAAAAACATTTCATTCTTTCTTTTTTTTAATTTAAAATGTAAGAAAATTATTTAATAATATATCCTAATAATTCTTATTTTGATATGATTTTATTTTAATAATTATTTAAAAATATGAAAATTATGGCAAATTGGTTTATAAAAGAAGTTTATCATTTTTGTTTAATGCATTTTTGTGATCACTAATTCCTTTATTCATATATATTACATATTTATCAAAATTACGATTTAGTAGTGAGTATTGTGAAGAAAATGCTAAGCTGTGGTGGATTATTATTCTCTTCATAAGATAGATGATTGCAATTTGAATCAACCCTATTCTCTTGCTCTTTGGATTTATAAACAACACTTATCAATATTCTTTATCTGATGAGCAAAATAATATAATCTATAAGAACTAATAAGTGACATAAAATAATTTAATATATTTTAGACATTAACAAAAGAGCTTAATTGATTTGATTTCATACTTATATAACAAGCAAAAAAAATTCATATAAAAAAAAAAACCATTTGGTTATTAGAAAGTGGAATATGACATTTTTTATTGTAAAAATTGAACATTAAATTTATGATGTTTATTTTCTATTAGAGAAATTGAAATGCAAATTAAAAATAATGTTCATTTTACAAATTAGAGATTCATATAATTTAATTATATTTATTATACTGGTTATAGTTTATGGATTATGTAATTCTCACCTAATATTATTCACTTGTTAATTTAATTATTTTATAATAAATAAAATAATGAGGTATTTTCACAATTTTCCAATAACCTTGAATTTTAAAAATTTACCTCAAATTCTCAACGTGGCCATTGCAGGCACAAAACTATTTTCATTTTCACATCACATATATATGATTTTCATTAAATTTATTTGCAAATATATTTGATGAAAAAAATATTGTTTAATAAACCCATATAAGCTTATTATTGTATTTGTATTTAACCATTGGGTTGTCAACATTATATTTTTTTAATTTAATGTAGGATATAATTATTAATACATTTATACTATTATTATTATTTTTTATATTATTATTAAAAGATGCATTTTTCATTATTTCAGGAATATATATATTTACTTTAATAATATTCAGGTTTAGAGAATAATAAGATAAGAATTGATTTTTTCACAATTCATTTGTAAAATAATTAGTATAGATCCATTTTAAGCACAATTCTAAAGGATCAAATTTATTTAGATGCAAAAGAATTTTAGAGTGCAAAATTTGAAAAAGAATTACATTTCTCTTATCCATTTCACACATTTTTTTTTATTGAATTACCTTACATAAAATTACAGACAAGTAACTAAGCATGCATAACATATTCATTTTTTCAATTTTATTATAACTCATATTGATTTTCTATTTAGAGAATATTTTATTTTTGTTTTTCTTGTCAACTCCAAACCAAAATTACACATTCCCTCATACTTAATTGTAGAATGAGCATCTCAACTCAATCATTTTATCTATAAAAATTCTAAATAACTTCTGTTTTTACCTTAAAGAATAACTTATTTTAATTTATCAATGTCTAAGTTTTCAATAAAATTTAATCATTTAAATTAAAGTAATGTGTTTTTAAATTTGATTCCTATATATATATTTCTTTATAAAATGTTAAAAAAATATTATAAATACAAAAACAATTCCAAAAGCATTTTGTATGAAAATAGAAAAACAACATTCATGCATATATATTTCTACTATCTTTTTTTTGGCTGGTGGGAAATGTCTAATGAAATTGAATTTCCAATCACTTAGATACACAAGAACTTGCCAATATATATTTTTTTGCAATTAGATTTTCATCCATAAACATAAATTTGTATTACTATCACATATATATTTTTAATAAAATATTATAAATTATAAATAAATTCTCTTATATAAAAATAAATTAGTTTAATAAATATATTTACCTTTAAGAAAATATATTTTTAAAATTATATAAATTTGAAAAACATGTGATACGAAAAATCACCCGTCACCAAACCTCAACTCGTCCATAATAAGGGGGGACATCTTGAAGCTTCCAACATTCCAAAAGGCTAATATTCCGACTTTCTATGTGATTGACAGAACAAGATTGAATTATAAAACTATAATTCATAATATTCATGTCCGCAAAATATTTATTATTAATCAGCCTTCCAACCGCTCATAGAAGGAGAATATTCAAATAATATGGGGAACATTATGTTTTGTGATTGGAAATTCTGGTTTATTACCTCTTCATAGTTTTTTCTATTGAATAGATTTTTATATGATATTAAGTTATGAGAAGATAACAGTTAGATCGATGTATCAAATTAAGTTAATAAAAAAAAAAATATTAATATTTTTTTATAAACAATTCTAAATGTACAATTAAGAGGTGCATGAATAATGTCTAAGATAAAAAGTTTCTATCAAAATGTGATTGTATTATAGATGTAAGTTTGTAAAGAGAATTATTCGATTTATGCCTAGTTATATATATATATATATATATATATATAATTTTCTATAATGATTTAATTATATATTAAAGATTGTAATTCTATTAATGCCACTTTTTTGAAAAACTTTATGCTCAATTTCAAACACTTAATAACTTTCCAATATTCTAAGGAAATAGCTATTTCAACAATATTATAATCAATGCTCAAATATCATCATAGTCATGCCTTAGAAAAGTGTGTCAACCTTCTCACACATGTGATTTAAAGTTGATGTTCCATATGTAAAGCTTGGTCAACCTTGGGATTTTTAATAAGTTCTCAAAGTACAAGATTATCGATGGTTTTTGGTCTATTGTGGTAGGACCTCAAAAGTAAATTATGAAATATGAAGGAAGGTGGCTACAATTCCTTAAATATTGTTCAAATACATATATCACTAACAAAATTTATAGAACCAAACCAATTCCGAAATCTAAGGTGATGGTCTCTACACTCAGGAAAAATAAAAACAATAATATGATCTATCTCAACATATCTGCCAATGGGTTAGTGCACTCCATTAAAGTGACATACCATGTAAAAATTGTCATATCTCTTAGGATAGCCCCACCAGGGTATTAGGATAATATTAATAATTTATGCTTAACCTCAGCATGTAATTAGGATGCATAACCACCAAGAATATAATACATGATTATTATATAATTAAGCTTAAAAAGGGTTAGTTTAACATGAAAGGTTATTTAATGCCCCTAATGTAATCTCAAACATAAAAAATAATACACATCAATGATGGTACTTACATCATAAAATACAACTTCCTCCAATGTGATATCTAGCAATGTTATAAATCACCGAGGAAATTGATTAGAAAAATGTCTATCCCCACACTACATGACATAAAATAACATAGGAAAGAGACATAAGAAAAATTCTAGCTCAAGTATATTCCGACCAAACACTTGTCAAAAGGGGACATTGTAGAACACCCCATGTTAGTGGAAACTCAGGAAAATAACACAATCACACATAGTGACTAGTATTCTTCGAGAAACATTACGCACGAAGTTGTAAGCATCCATGTGTAAAGAGAGTGTCTCATGTAAAGGGTTGAGAGAAAAAATAAACAATTAGATGAAAATCCACCATAGAGAAGTGAACCTTTCCATGAATAACCTTTATCAACTAATTTGGTGACCATAACAAAAGTTTATTCATGAATGTTTGTATGCACAAAATAATTTGAAATAATCCATGGGCACTAGTTGAAAGACCTGTCAATGAGAACAAAATCATAATGTGGAACATCATACAATATGAGGCATAAATTTAGGATCTAATTACAAATGTGTGATTTATAACATAATGCATCAGAACTGCAAAATCTCTCTTGAATTCTCAAGGATTATTTTAAGAAGAAAGAGGAGGAAAAACGATCTAATATCATGTATACATATTCACATCCATAACATCGAATACAACATACACTTCGTTACATAAATTAGTATCTCAAAATTGGATACAAAAGTTGAAATTGCATATCCAAACTTTTCACAACTACCCAATTTCAAGGAACATTTCCTTTACTTCACTTGCAAGAATACATGGTTTCCAATTTTGAATTCCCATTTTGACCTATTCCTATTTGCATAACTTTTATGTATATCTTTGAAAGCCTTCAAATTATGTTTATTTCCATTACTCGCTCTTCCATTTCACTTAGTAAATCTAGACCAATAAATCAGTGAGCTACAGTTGGTGAAAACAACTTAAGTATAAATTCCCACCCCAAGTCAAAAGGGGCTCCATGTTGAACAACTAAAGACTAAGTCCTTCGGCCATCACACCATCAACCTATAGTATTGCAAGTAAAGAAGACATAATTTCAACACCCAAGACCCAAAATAAAGGTTAAGTTTTTGGTTCGCACTGTTATTCTTTAGTAACCAACATTAATCCCTTAGGCAAGCTATCACGAGTGGTATAGGTGCCATTAAATCCATCAAGACTTTTCAAGGCATAGGTTGATCCAAGAGCAAGGTCTGATAGGAGGTAGCTTGGGTTATTGACATAGTCAAGAATAATTCCCATGGATTTATACCCATTGTAATGGAAGGGCCAAGTATATAAATGTGAATAGTGGACACAAGATAGTTAAATGTTCTACTTTAGAATGTGTGATTACTATTGCAGCCAACATATAGAACCACATGAGTGTGAGGAAGGATCGGGAAAGTTGATTAGCTACAAACATGCTAACTCTAGTTAATCTAATCTAAGTCTGAGAAGAGTTGATGAGAAAATATAAAACGAATCATAAATATTTAATGAAGGATCAACCAAATCAAAGAACCATAGGTAGCTTGTTGTTAAAGGAAGAAATGTCATTTCAAAGGATAATGCAACATATATGAGTGTTGAATAATTAGTTTTTCATTTTTTTGTGTAAGGAGCTCAAGGATCTAAGTTTTGAAAATAGATGAAGAGGGCTATGATGGTTAGAGAAAGTAGCTGCTTGGGGATTAGGGAGTTAGAGCCTCCTTCAAATTAGTTCCTATAAAATTCAAACATTTTGCACTTCCTTAAGGTTTAAACCTATAAAAATGAGGGATTTGGTGCTTCCTTCAAGCAGGTGCTTACAAATTTTATTTATGGGTTTCTCTTTATGGTTGGAGCTAAAAAATTTAATGTAACAGTACATTGTAACCTACAAAAATTTCCAAACATAAGTTTTATGGTTTTATCTGTTTATGGGTTTTGACATACATTTGGTGTTTCTATGTTTTTTTCCGTTGTTTTAATGATTGATTTGAAAATGAATTGAAGTAGTGGATATGGCTAATAATTGTTAAAATTGGCCATAGTACTAATTCATCCCTCCTCTCAGAATTATCCTAATTTACAACAATTAGTATCAAAGTAAGTTCCTTGAATAACAATTTAACCAGGGGAAGGTAGATTTCTAGGGACATTGATAATTAGGTTTGTCTTACTAGAGATGGGGTGTCATTATTAAATGGATCAGGTTATGCACTTTGGAAGGTAAGGGTGAATTTTTATTTGATGCCTCTTGGCATAGATGTATGGTTTTTCATAGTACATGGAAAGAACAATTAACATAAATCATAAGCTATGAAGAAAATATTGAGTCGGTTGACTGTATCATATTCTAAGAAGGTAATTCATTGTGATTCTACAAAATAAATACTAGATAACATACACTATTTTTATGATAAAAAAACATTTGAAGAATCAAATAATATTGAAAATAATGACTGCTCAAGTAATTAATTAGATCTTGAATAGGATCCCGTTGACATGAATTCGCATGTGGATGATTATGAAAAGAAAAGTTCATATTTAGAGGATAAATCTTAAGGTGAAGAAGATGCAAAAAGAGTATAGTCAATAGGTAAGCTACTATTTTGTTGTAATTGTAAAAGAATAGGTATCTTTCTCTTAAATTTTCAAATACAAATTCAAAAAATGATAGTAATTAAAGAGAACATGAATTTGGGAGTGTATCCACTGAGAATAATAGGATAAGTATTTACTCTTTAGAAAATGATTACTCATTGTAAGACGGGTAGAGATACATCTAGTATTGATGTAGAGAGGATTTTAATCATGATCCTGTTATATGAAGAATGTGTAACAATTATGATGTGATTCCTTTGGGTCGTTGCCTCGGCACTTGGTCCGAACAAGCTATTGTATACCATGATGAAAGAAGTGATAGTGACTACAAATGGTTCAATGATCATGCCCCCATCAATAACTTTTCTGATGTTCATTGGGAGCTATGTTTTAGCTTGACGATGATTGGCTTGAGACATGACAAATGCATACTGATGATGTGGAAACTGATGGGGTACATTGTTTTGATGATGATACTACATATAGAGGGCTCTGTGATGTTTAGAAAAAGATAGCACTTGTGATGATGATGATAAATCCATGACATCTACTATCATAGTAAATGATGATGGAAATCTTTCCCTAGTTGAGAGGAATATCCTCCCTGGTTGGGAGGGAGTGACATATATGTTTCTCTAGCTCATTTGTCATGCACTAGATCATAACTATCAACTGTAAGTGTTAGTGAAGACCACAGGGAGATAATGGAATCCATAGGATTGGGTAATCATTTGAGACATATACTCCTCATGGATTTGGAATTCAAGATAGGAAGTGTCTTGTGACCAACACTTTTTTGAGGATCTGATAGGGTATCCAAGATAAGAGTGGTCAAAGAGGATTGATATTCTTTAAGGATTATAAATCCAAGATAAGAATAGTCCAAGAGGGACATACCTAGTGAACGTCCCATGTAAATCCTCCCAACATTGTGTTATGATCTATTGAGAGACAGAGATTGTTAGTCATGGCCTTGCTATGTTGACAACATTGGTACATTCATAATAATTTTGATGTTTAAGATGGCTTAAATATGACTCTTCTTACAAGAATGTTCCAATTGTAGTAATGTCCTTGTACCTATTGTTAGTGATGAATACCTACCTAGTTAAGAGGGAGTGTTGAAGATGTAACTAGGTATGGTCTTCATTTATTGTACTGGGTCATGAATATATGTTGTACTTGTCAAAACAAAACTTATTGATGTTCTTTTCAAAAGGAAAAATAAAATCAATTATTTTTAAAATAAAAGAATTATTATTGTAATTGGGTTTCTTGACCATGTTGTTGTCTTCCTAGGTAAAATCATCCAATGAGTGGTCTAGAGGTCTTGCTAGCAATTAAAATGGTTAGGGTCATGATGTAATAGCCCTTGGAGGTATCATGCATCAAATAAGTAAAATTATTATTGTAAATGGTAATGTCTAGAAGCCTCCAAGTGATGGGTGAGCCAACCAACTACATGTTTTCCTACAGAAGCCCAATTTTCCCTCCATGGAAGCCTATATAAGGAGACTCATCCTCCTCATTTGAATATACACCCATGAATGAAGAATTTATCTGATCCATTGAAAGGAAGGAAGATATGTCCAATTAATTTTTCTACAAGAAGTGGAGTAAAATGTTGGAGGTCAGCAAAAGAAGGAAGATGTGATTTTTTTTTTTTTCCATTATTCACAAGTACGAGTTCTTGGAGGAAGACATAGGGTTTCCTCAATATGATTTTTGCAGATAATAAGTTTTGGGTTTTGATGGATCATCACCTGATTTGGCTTGGGTATTGGTCTTGCAATTATTCATTGGACATATTCTATAAGAAGAATAAGATATTTTTATGGGTTTTTCCCCCTTGGGGTTTTTCCCTGGATTGGCGCCTATGTTTGGTGTTATTGTGTCTTCTTGATATTCATTTTTGCTTTTTTATTTATGTTAATAGGAAATAATCAATGAAGTTAATATCCTAATCTAATGTAAACTAAAATTTCAAATATATAAGAGAAATCAATTTAAAATAAGCCGAGTTATACACCCTAGGTTTCTCAATAGCTCTGAGGACTTGAGGGTGCCTACAGAAATGTTTCCCCACATCTCTCTTTTTGGGAAATGCAAAATCTAAGATAGATGAGGGGAAAAAATCATTCTTTAGATATTGGATAGTGATTTGTGGATAGATTGTAGTTATTTTGTGTCATTATTGGACCCTATAGTTGACGTCATTTGCTACGCTAACAGAGTTGACTTTTGATAGCTTGTTGGGTCAATTGAAGGCAAATGTTTTTGAGAAGGAGACCTACTTAGAGTTATATATCAACCATAATTAAGCCATTATTAGACATAATTGGGATCAAGTGAACAAACCTTTGCAAATGGAAGCATATGCACTTGACCCAAAATTGTAAACGACAAGGTCTAGTAGAATTCCTCCTATTGAGTATCCACAAATCAAGAATGAATTTCAACTTTCCATTACAAAAATGTACAATGCAGAAGAGGGGAGAACACTTAGGAAACAATGGATGCAAGTTTTGGGTCTCAATGGTTCCTTACAAGCCTAATGTGAGAGAATATCATACTGAATAAGGCCAAGATGGTTCCATTCATTGGTGGACCATGCATAGGGGTGACACTCCAAAGATCCAACATCTTGATATTCCATTATTGTCTTAGATTATTTGTTCCTCTATAATAGAAAGGAATCATTCCACACATAGCTTCATCCACTCTATCAAGAGAATAAACTTGCCTTTATGAGAGTAGAGAAGCTAGTTACAATGTAGAGCTCCCTCCCTCTTGTGCATAGGAAAGCACCATAGTATCAGACCAACAACTCATGGGATGTGGATAGAAAGGATGGTGCACAAATATAGGAGAAATGATGGACAAAATGAGATGTAATATGGTTTGGCTAGTGTGCCAATTTCTCATGGGAGTAAGTCTATGTTAGACAGTGACACTCCCATTAATGATCCTCATGACTTAATGGAACGGGAAAACTCAGATGACTAATATAGCTAGTTCCTTCGCCTCTTGGTTTTTGTTGTAATTCAATGATGGATTTTATCATTTTATTGACTCTACTGCACCTCCAGGTTTCTTATAACTCAAATTCAGTTGTTTCATTCACCTTCTAGGGGATTTCCTTAGAAAAGTGTCATCTCAATCCCTTATACCTAGTTTGGTATTTAGTGGTAATTAATGTTAATTTCAATTTCGAAACCTTCCTAACATTTATCATATCTGAAGAAAATTGGTTAAGAGTGTCACCAAAATTCATAGAGATAGAGCGATATATATGATTTAAAATAGAAATAAAAAATCATTGCTTTAGACTCTATAGCATCCATGATTTAGATATTAAATTTCTGGATTGCATGAGTAATTGTTTTCCTTAGCTGCTACGGTGAGGAATTGAGATTGAGCGATCCTGGCATTGACAGATCTCTAGTAAATAGGGTTCTAGATGTTTCTCACCTGTCATTCACCCATGACATTGGAGATGTTAGATCCATTATCTTCATATATGCAAAGTATGCCTTAGTTGGAATCATACCCACAAGTTTGGCTGATTGGGAATTCCACTCCCCATCTTGAAAACGAATCGAAAGGGTGCTTCAAGGTATACAAACCAAGCTCATTATGATGCAGCTTTTCAACGAAATGACTCTTGAAAGTCATTGTTGGGAATATCAATGGGCAATAGGATGCATTGAGATGTGATCCCTTATAACTCCTATCGCACGATATGGGGTAGAAGATGTTTTTCTCCTGCATGAGATTTTGAGTTGAGATATGTTACCTGATATTGTTTTAGATTGAGATGTGCTCTTCGACGTTATAGATGGTAGTAGCTAATGCTCCCTGATGATTTTTCTTCGTTATATTTAGTAATTCTTTAGTAGATAGAGTCGAGTAGATATGGGACATGATATGATGATGGGCTACACATCATTATTACATGATGTTGTTGGAATCTATCCCTAACTGAGAGGCAGTTTTAATATGGCAGTTCAGTGACAAATTTCAACCATGGGATTAGATTCCTCATTCTGAGAGGACCAACTTTAACTATTGAAGGCCATGATGTCACATTTGATTAGGTCGGACCTAACAAAAAATTGGTTAACCTTTGTAGCCTATAAATAAAGCTAATCTTAGGCTCATTTGAAAATCACCAAACAACATATTATTCTCTTCTTCATTGATTTGTTTGTATGGGTCTCAGTTTGTTTCGATGAAATTAGTTCGTACATGTTTGAGATGATCGAGTCTAAAGCTCACACGTGTTTTAGGGTTCTTCTTTTCAATCACAATTTGCACACAACAGTTTTTTTATGACCACACACTTGCAGGCTCAACAGTGTGGTTTGAATGTCAGAACTGCATGCATCCTTCTTCCTCCACGCAGATGTGCTCTAGAGATGAATTTGACATTTAACTGCAATTTATTGTAGTTGATTGCAACAAGAAAGTTGGGTTAATTTTGATGTGTGATTTTGTACTGGGCTCATTATACTCTTTGCTGAACATTTTATGTCAATATAATAAGAAAAATAATTTGAAAGGGTTTCCCCATAGTGGGTTTTAGCCTGGTCTTTAACCAAATCTAGTGTGTATTGTTGATGAGTTGATTGTCTCCATTTTCATTGAATTTATGATTCTATCTTCAATTATTGTTGATGATTGAAACTATTAAATGTTATTGAAAAATTTTCTAATTGAAAAATTTAACTGGGATAAAAGTAATTGAAACAACATAGATCAATGTGAACTTTAGGATAGTTAGAAAAATAAAAGAAAGGTGAACGGAGGGCACAAATGATCATTATTGAATCTATACAATATCATATTGTTCCCTTTGCTTATAATTTGAGGACATCCAGGGTTATGTATGATAATATGGTAAACTTATACTTCATAAGTACGTCAAGTCAAAATATTTCCTTGAGGAATAAAATATATAGAATAAGGAAATCAAATGATAAAGACATGGCCATTTATCACATGAAGATATCACAAATAACGGATCGATTGGAAGGGCATGGGAAAATTGTTTTAGACTCTGAAATGACCATTTTTGTTTTAAATGCTTTTCCACCTGATTGGAGTAGTTTTCTAACTAGTATCTAATATGAAACTGATACTACCCCATTTGATGAATTATGGGTTCAATGTATCTTAGAATAATCCAAGGTCAATGAAAAGGATGACAGTAAATCAAATGAAGTGTCTCAAGCCTTTATTAGAATGTCCTAGAAGATGAAGGAAGGGAAGTTTGGAAAGTCAAAGAAAGAGAAAGATATGCATAAGGTTTAATGATTTGGATGCAATAGTATGGACACTTTAAGAGATTTTACAAACAAGGTGAACAAAGAAAAAAAGGAAAGAAGTGAAGAACACATATCTGAAGAGAAGGGCAAACTTGAGAAGAAGCTGAAAGGAGATATCCAAAGGATATTAACTATTGAAGGAATCTCCATCCCTATGAGGTTATTTATACAATTTAACTTTATTAACTAGAAATTAGAGTAGCATGGATTGGTAGAAGATTCTTGGTTTTGTAAAAACATGGCATCATAGAAAGAAGCATGTGGTAGTAGAAGAGTTAAAGTTTATTTGATCATGTTGCTTTGGTCAAAATTATCTTGCTTTCAAGAATGAGAAGATTGGGACCATATTTCATATTATAGTTCATCCAAGCATATTCTAACATCATTTTAGAGGTAGTCATTTTTGTAAAGAGTAATCAACAATATTGTTTAAGAAGCATCATTTTTGAAGGTTCTTTGAGGAAGCATTATGACCAATATATATTCCATCTAGTATGGAAACAAGAATATTGAAATATGAAGGAATATATATGGTCAAGCTACAATGTGAAAGCCATAATGAAAGTGTTTCTACTCTTGGAAAATAAACCTATCATTGACAAGTATAAGAAGAAAGCTCATTCAAGGATGGCTAGATAATTGTATGGATGAAAAAGGTATGGATATTATGAAGTAACTCTTCTCTAAGGAAGGGTTCATACTTACAATAATCTTATAGAAAGAGTTGGTTACGAAAGTGTTCTTGATAATTCTTCCATATGGTTATATGATGCTTGAAAGAAGAAAATTAATATGACTCAACAATGGCTAAATATTAAGAATCTCACTCAATATAAAATGACATAAATTGATCAACATCAAGTATAGTCCTCAAAAGAAAGAAAGGGAGTTAATATTAATAAATCCAAAGAAAAATATTGTAACCTGCTCAATTAGTTCAATCCATGGCCACCTTGATCAAAAGTGAATACATGGAGAAGGATTGTTGTACAATATGGAGATGGATCATGCAAAAGGATGTTGAGATTAGAGGACTCAATTAAGTTAATTCTTTGATGAGAGCGCCATCATGGTAAGGTAAGTACGATATTAATGTTTTGATATTTGTTATCTTGTGAAAATATTATTTTGATACTTGGAAGGATATCGCAGGAATACATGATGACGGTTGAGGCAAGTTCAACAGTTGGTGTTGAACGCAATTCAAGGAACATATGGATTGATTATATGCTTTTGGAAATTTTGTACTCAAGATTCCTACAACATCATATTGGAATTGAAAGGTAATAGTATGAGAAGATAACCCAATGTTCAATTTCATATTTAAAGGGAGGTATAACTAGCATGAAGTATGATAAGGCTCGATATAATTCCTCCATTAATGATGACTTGAGGAAAGTGATATGAAAGATTGATGGCTTCAATCTTGTCACAATATTGAAGGGAAAATATGTGTCTACAACATTCAGGATCAATCAAGTTAAATATGATTAGATACAAAGGAAATAAGGAGACACGCAACCATCTCCATGAAAAACTTGTAGTTGATACACTTATGGAAATAAGTTATAGAGCTTGTGATTAAGACTTCCCAATTTAAAGGAAGTGAAAAAATATCCTCTATGCTTTAGAGGGAGTATTAAGTCACATTAAAATTTGAAAAGGAGAAAGGATATATTCCCTATATAAAGTGAGAATAGGGATCTCATCTCTAGTTAAGAGGGAGTGATGATAAACATGACATGTGTATTCACTTGTTCATGTGTCATGCACTAGGGCAGGACTAACAATCATATGTCCAAGTGAAGTTCATGTAGGGAGAGTGGTAAATAGAGGATTGGATAAGAATATGGATAAAACAATCCAATATTGGAAATGGACCAACACTCTTTGAGGATTAGAAAGGTATCTAAGAAGAGAGTGGTAAAAGAGGACGGATACTCTTTCCAGATTGAGAATCCAAGATAAAAACTATCCAGAAGGGGCATACTTAATGAATGTACAGATGAGGTATATACCTTGTAGATGTAGTGTGGTATTTCACTCAAATCCTCCCAACATTATGCTCTCATATAAGAAAGAGCATGCTAAGATAGGGCCTTACTATGTTGACAATGCTCGTCATGATCATTGATTCTTAAATATGGCTTACGAATCTAACTCTTCTTATGAGAACTCTTCAATTTGAGAATAACCTTCTACAAGTTGTACGATTATGAACACCTCCCGAGGGAAGAGGGAATGTTGGAAAATGTAACTAGCTTCAGTATTCATAATTGTTAAGGTACTCAAAGCATTATGTATATCAAATGTTAAAAGGAAAAGAAGAAAGAAAAATATTAACTTAAACATGGGTTTCATTGTCGATTTTGATGGTCATGTAGGTCAAATTCTTTGGTTTTTCATGTTCAAGGAATGTTTTTCTCGAGTCAAGAGAGTCCTTGTCAATTGTATAAGACCCTATTGGGAAATTTGTAACATGAAAAAAATATTAATTTTGAGTCTCGAAAGTCCTATGAGCCTCCAAGCACAAGTCAGCCCTGTCAGTGACAAGTTTTCCTAGAGAAAGGTATTTGACCTCATGAAAAGGATATATATACAAGAAACACCATCCTCCCTCATGACCAATTGGATCATCGTAAGCAAGAAGTTTGATCTGCAGTATCAAACAAGCTACAAAGAAGGTGAACGAAGAAAGAAGAAGTCAAGAAGGAAAAGGAAAATCTGTTTTTGGGTCATATACTCTCAAATGTGTGAAAGATCTAGGGTTTCAGGTGATACAACAAGTCTAAAATTGCACAACTAATTGTAGGTACAAAATTGTGTTGCAAAAAGGATAATAATTGGAGCCTAAAGTCTCCAACAAAAGAAGCAGTCTAGAACAAAGGAAGGAGATCTAATGTTTACCCCCACATGTGGTACTAGGGTTTCTGCAGGGTCAAAAAGTTATAGCATAGAAATTTGGGTAAGAGTTGATTTGAAGTATGTTGAGTCTTGCTGACTTTGGAATACTTTGAACTATTCCAAGGGTTTTTTTGTTGGAAGGTTGACCTGGCGCTTGGAGGAGGACTTGGTTTAGGGCTCTAGGTATTGGTTTTTAAATTTGAAGCAGATTATATAAGAAGAGAAGAGATTCTTTCTAACTTTTCCCCTTGGAGGGGTTTTTCCCTGCCTTTGAGCCTAATACTTGTGTCCATTGTCTTTAATTTTTTTTCTCTTGATAATTATTTTATGAAAATATATCATAAAGAACCATAATAAGAAAACTAAATTTCATAAGAAATTAGTAAGGTTAAGGAGGATTTGAATTAATTACTATCCTACTCCATTCTCCAACACCTCTAACTAGCCCACTACAAAAACTAGTGTTATATACTGTAGCGTTAAATCCCTTGACACATCCCTTTGTGAATTCTCTCTATTTTCTTAGGTTCCCCTCTCTACTCCTTTGAAATATCTATCCATTTTCTTAAGTTGAAAATCCCTGTCCTATTTCTTGTGAACTCTACCTAAGAGAGTATGTTCTCTCCATATATGCTTATTATTATCTTTTCACCTAGCTTAACATTTTTCTCCATTAATCTTATCTTTTCACCCAACATAATATTTCTTGCCAATTATTCTCTTTTTCAATGAAATTCCTTCGCATAAGAAATTTGGGAGAATCTGGGAAGGTTGCAATCTTGACCTCTATCACTTTGCTCTAATATGTCCACCATCTACAGTTAACCACTTAAAAAATCCTTTCATAAAAATAATTCTAAAATACTCATATGTTATTTCGGATATCAGTCCAAGAAAATGAATAGATTAATTTATTATAAAATTTATTTATGTAAATTAGCCAAATATATTTTTTCTCTATAACCAACATTTCCATAGTATTTACAAATAAATATAAAGAATAATGTCTATAAAATAAATTACATCGAGGTTGAGAGAATTTAATTGATTAATAGATATCGTGAAATAAAATTATATTGTGTATTAATAATTTATTATATTTAACATTTTAAGTTAAAAAATAATAATATGAAGAGCACCCTTCATATTAGTCATTTTAGATGAATTTTAATGAATGACATAGTAACATCTATATCATGTAATTATTTATGAATGAGAAGTTATTTATTTTTTCAACTAAAACAATTTAATATTAGATTCCAAAAATTCATGTTAAAAGCTAAAGACTTTTTTAGAAAATGTGTTAATCACACACATATATGAAGAAAGTTCATATCGGCACCAAAAATGTTACAAGAATATCACTAATGATAATGGTAATGGTAATAATAATAATAATTATTATTATTTATGGTCGTTCACGCTAATATGTGATAGTAATTGTGTGTACTTTTCAGCAAATTTTTATCATGGTGCTGGGACGAAAAATACAAAATTAAGCAACTATGATATATTAGTTCTTTTTGTTACATTTTTTTTTGTATTTTCTTGCTATAGAGCAGAGAGAAAAATAAACATATTTTAAAGAATAGAAGTAAAATAAAGTAATTTTTTTGTAATCAAGGGAATTGAAAATTGGGTCTTTCTAGTACTAGTGAGACATCTAGTCAATTCCACTTGATATTGTTATACCTTTGTGGCCTAGTAAATATCCTCATCCCCTTAGACTTGGCTATTGTGGGGCATTTTCACCTTCAATCTCTTAGTATAAAAAATACTTCATATCACTATGATCGTCAATCAAGACCTTGCTAATGAAGTAATTATTAAGCTTATTTGATAGTGGAATATAATAATTTTTGAAAGGGTGTGAGTTAATGCTTTAGTATAATTTTTTTAGTAAGAAGAGATATTCTTAGATATTTATTTTCTATAAAGCTACTTAGTTAGATTAAGATAGAAAAGATATACATATTCATCATTTTACTATTGGATTTCCAAAAGGGAAAACAAATCAATGAAAAAGGTTCAATGTCTTAAGAATACATGTAAAAAATAAAATTGGTCTTTCAACTATGAGCTAGGCCATAATATAAAATTTTAAAAATCCTATTTGAACCATGATTCTTTTGAGGTTAGAATAGAAAGAAGCTTTTAAACTAAGAATATAAAAGATAAACGTAGAGGCAAATGATGTATTAATGAGACAAGGAGTCCACCTATAGAGGCGATTGATATATTGGAGAAGGAAGAAATGTCTTGATAATGGTATCGGAGGCTTCGATTTCCAATACGAACACCTTCTCTAATATATCATGAATACACAATAGGAGATCCATTTGTGAATTTGAACATTCCACTAGATCATTTTCCAATAAAGTCATGACGTTCCTATATAAATTATTAGTTTGCAAGTACCATGTTTTGAAGGTTTTCGTATTTCCTATGTGGATTTTAACTCCTAGTTTTCACTTCAATATGTTGAACCAAGATGTAGCAGTGATTGAAGTGCAATTCATCCTCCATTCTGTGGATGTTAATGGAAATTTATGTGGAATTGATGTCATTATATCTTTCCATATATACTCTAGCATAAGTAGCAGGACAACCTCTATTACTTCCTTAACTATTGGATGGAGCTCATCAACTGGTCATGTAGAGTAGAAAGCGGACTGATATATCTGTAGACCAGGGAGTGATGTAAGCCATATTATTTATACTATAAATATTCCCAAGACAAAAATAGAGGCAACAAAAATTTTCCTAACCTAGTTGAAAATCCTGACTATTTTCCATTGAATAATTGAATAATCCAAATATGAAGAATATTACAAATAAGAGGAACCAACATGCATCTTACAACTTGAATAGGAAAATAGAGCTTATTGTGGAAAAGTTGAACCACTAGGTTGAACAAAAGAGAAGGTATTGGACATCACTAAGTCCATATTGCAAGAGGGAACCTACACTTAAAAAGAAATCATGTATTGTAGGGAAAGGAACCCACACAAAAATGAGTATAATATTGCTCCACACCTTCTTCTCAAAGTGCCCAATAGAAGTAGGAAATTCCTTACCGTTCTAGTGAGCATTAATATTATAGCTTGAACATTTAAAATGTTGGAAGGGGAAATTATCTCAATAGAGAGTTGTTTAGTTAGAAGTAGGTGAAATTTACTAACAAAAACTTATTTTCCAAAATCCAAAATGTAGCCACACTTATATGAAACAAAGGTCTTAAGATAGAGTTAGGTAATAACCATCCAAAGGGCTAAGTCGGATTGGGATCTAATTAAACCAATCTCGTATGTTTTAACCTACACTATGATGAAAATCAATATTTCAGAAACAAATGGAAGCCAACACCAAAATTTAAGAATTCCATGTAAAGAGAAAAACCCATATATTATTGGTATTTGGATACAAGAGGTAGAAACAATACATGATAGAAGTGGATGATACAAGAAAATATTTTTAAAATATTAATTTGAGGAAGTTAAGTGAATAAACGAAGAGAGGAAAATGACATATCTGAGTAAAGCCATTATATCACCAAATAGAAAATTTATGGCAATTTCCACTACTGTATTTAAGTGTCCACCACTTCATTTATTCATACCTACTTACCTTCCTATTAACTATTATATTTACCTATACATAAAGTATAATAAGATACTAAGAGGTGAGTATTCATGCAAATACAAGCCACTTCTAGTGCTCATGATTAACTCCCACATAATGCCATAATTAAAAGAGGTATGTCATTAACAGGGAGGAGTGAGCCAACTCTGAATTATCTTCCCCCCTCAATCCCAAGGTGACAGACAAGCTTCCTTCAATGGAAACCCACGATGCAAAGAAATATCGTAAATAATGATCTCAACATAGGATGTTCTTAGTGAGCTTGATTCAACTTGCGACTAATGCTTATTTAATATCATTTTCATATGTTGCATACCCTAGTTAGATAACCAATCTACTAATTTGTTTCTAGTATTTATAACTTTAGATAGGATATTTGCTACATTTCAGGCCAAAGGTAGATCCACTCTATAAATAATAATGTTTGATCTCAATCTATGCAATACTTTATACTAAGCTATTCCATATTGAAGTTTTTTTTTTCATCTAAATCATGGCGAAGGAATGATAAATTTATGAAATCCATTTTTTCTCCAATATGTATACCATGTTCCAAGGAAATTTTTCCCATCATAGTTATTTATCCCCAAGAATCCAACATAAATGTGAATAATTTTCCATTGCAAATTTCTGAAAGTGCCACAAAATTTGTGTTGCCTTTATTCTCCTTTTGAGGAACCATCAAAATTAAGCGTAGGAAAATTACAGAGAGAGAGCCTAGCTAATGGATAGGCTAACATATGGAGGAGGTGTGGAGATAGAAGGAGAAATAAGGGAGGAGGTTTAAACCCCATGTAGGTTAACCTTCTTTCTTGAGGATTCCAAATCCAATATTTAGGAGTCTAGCAGAAATTGGGACAGTTTCAGGAACAAGTTGAAGGATCTAGTGCCAAACTAAATCTAGCGAGGTGGAAGAATTTTTGGAAGTCCTTTTATTATGGTTTCTCCACATTACCCATAATTTGAAACCTGGTAATAATTCTTATGCTCTGTTGAGAATCAAATTGGATAGAAGGAAAAATCTACTTTCTTCTATGGTTGATTTCAGGCTTACTCTATAGTTCCCATATTATCTAACGGGTGAAGCCATTAGATCCATAATTTTAAAAGAAAAAAGGAAATCATTGAGGCTATTCTCAATTGTCTTTAAAATCTCTAATAATAGAGCTTGGAAATTGGGGTTCCCTCGAATCCTCTTTGTTGTAATTTAGCCCAAGAAAGAGTTATATTTCAAAATAGAAATGAATGAAAAGAGTGATTTTAGGCCATAAATGAAATTGCCACAATTCATCTAATTGGTACTAACTTATCAATCATTTTATCATGATATTATATTATAAGATTACATTAATGAAAAGGTTCCCTTTGCATTGTGACCCCATCTTATAATATCAAGTATTTCTTTTATTTTTTATTCTCAAATGCATATTCTAAGGATAAAGGAATGGTAATGTCAATGTTTGTGACCCATTTAGAGGGGGGACACCATTCTCTCTAGGGGAAATGATTGAATGAGGGTGCCCAATAGTGTGAACTCAAAAAAACCTTTAGTTTTTGTGAGTTACTTACTTAATTGAACATATGCCATTATTGCCACCAATCCCTCTAGAAGAAAGTAATTTTCCCATCTCCGATTCAACAGAATATATCATCTTGGATATTATACTATCTTTCGAAGCTACATGATAGAGATGAAAAACTTTGATATTTCCGTCAATTTAGATTTTTTTTTATTCCTGAATATTAAGATAGACTTTTATTCTTTAAGTTAGGCTCCATATGTAGTTGGGCTTTAGATCCATCTATACCATGTTTTAGCTCCTAATTCTTGAGTTAAAATGATGAGATATCATAGACCAAAGCCTCGATTAGTGGCTCACTAAAGTAATTACTACAATAAGAGTAGTTTTCTATCTATCCCTAGCGAGATACCCATTACAAGTTATACTTGGGATTTCTAGATTTGAGTGGGATCTAGCCATTCACTTTGCTCACACAACTCTACTATAAGAGGGAAACCACCTATGAAAATCATACTAGGAGAGGAAATATATTGAATAAAACCTTAATCTAGCCTACTAGAGATTAAATCTCTTATTCTAATTTAAAGAAAAGGGTCACTTTCAAATATGTAACAAACTTTGTGATATTTTCCAATTCATATTTTTAAGGAGGTTAAGATATTAGAAACCAAGTGTACTCTCTATTCTACATATATTTCATTTGCAGTGATGTTTTAATAAAAATTTGTTTATATAGATAATTTATAATATTTAAAGATATTGGAAAGCTACATGACCATTTTGATATTTCTAACATTATTTCAGAACATCATTTGTTTCAAATTGAAGGCTTCTTCACAACAAAGAGAATTTATAATGGATGGTAGCAATATTGTCTCTTTTAGGTTTACATAAACTAGATAAGAAATCAATACTTTCCTTTTTCACCTTTTTTATATTATAAGACTAAAATTAGATGTACAACATTTGTAGCACATGTTTCAAAGGAAACCTCATAAGGAAATGGAATAACAAACACATATTTTCTCTCTCACCCCATCTCTCTCACTCCCCTTCTCATTCTATGAAACCCTACCCCACCCACTCTTGCTCTAGTTCTCTCCCACTCTCACTCTAGTTCTATGTGTCTCTCCCTCTCCCTCTGCCTCTCCCATACTCTCTCCATTATATCCCCTCTCTCATTATCTCTCCCACTCTTAATTCCTCTCCCTCTTTCCCTTTTCCTATCACTCTCTCTCCCCCTCTCTCGCCCTTTATCCTCCCCTCTCCTACCCCCTCAATTCCTCTCCCTCTCTCTCTAACTGTGTCTCTCTCTTTTTCTCTCTATCACTCTCCATCACATGTTATTTCTCCATCTTCCTCTAAGTCTCTCCCCACTCCCTCCCTTCCTCCCCTACTCGATCTCACTCTCCCTCACTCTCACTCTCTCTAACCTAAATGAAAATTAAGTAGAATAACTATATTATTTAAAAATATAATTCAAATATTTCTAATTTAAAATATGAAATCATGTAATATAAATCTTTTTCAAAAATTGAAATCATGGCAGATGCAAAAAAAAGTCATAATACAAAAACTGTGCGTATTATTAGAAAGATTAACAACAATAACCATGCAAGCATTTTTGTAAATGGTATTCAAGGAAATTTTTATTCCTCATGAAGTCTTTATTGTGGCGTGTATTCACTGATTGCGCGTAACAAAATTTTTCAGTCCAATCATGAACAAGATTACGAATTCCATAGAGTCCAAAGCGACTCAACAATTCCTACAATAAATGGTAATAGTGGGAGTTTGATTAGGAAATGAGATGGAGAAGTGGTAGTAGGATTAGAAAACTAGATGGAGGACATGGTGGAGGTACTAAATATTGAAATTTTAGATGGTTGATTTGGTGATGAAGCTTACTCACAATATTTCCTTCTACCTTTAGATCTACAGTAAAAAATATATGATTTTGGAAATCTTGTATATTATTGGTTTTTATGCAAAAATTGTGTATACAACCTGTGTATTGTAGCAAATACTTTGTGACTCAATACATCTGTTGATAAAAACAAATAGTTTAAAGCCATCAAGGTTTTATACATACATTAGTGTGTTTCCATTCTCCTAGACTGGGAGATAATGAATTGATATTGGCCTTTCTCTCATCCAACCATTCATCAAGTACATCTATCATATCAATGAGCTTGGCCTTCAGGCCTTTGCAATGGTTTGCATGGATGATGTTAACATCATTCAAACCTAGGCTCCTCTCGCAGAAACCCCCAAAATACTTGGTTTCCAAGAGCATAAATTTCATGCTGTTTTAGCAAATCTGGTTGTGAGTTTGAGAATATTTAAGACGTCCTTCTCTTTCTGGTCCACGAAAAAACATCTTGACAGATACCAATCTCTGTAAAATCTGATGGCTCATTCATTGGAATGAATGTACATGAACCGTGTGTTAGCATCATTCAAGACATCTAGAGAGTCACGATTTTATTTGCTACATGTCATTTGGATATATGCATCTTTTACCGGTCTTCCAAAGGGATTTCACAGCCACATTATGTGAGCATCATGCACAACAAAATATGAGGCACAGATTAGGAAAACCTTAATATTCCATGCAAATGAAACCCCAATCCAAAATGTAATATTCCTTCATAAGTTTCAAAGTAAAGATAAATTCCTTAATTATAAGATGGATCGATGTTGACAAAACTTGAAAATAATCTATTTCCCTGGTCCAAAAATAAATACCTCCTCTCACCATTAATGTTGATATAGATTGGACTATGTGTGAAGGTAACCAATAATGGATGTGTACCGACCAATGTTGATAAAGAAAATGTTAACCATGATGGTGACACTGTATTTCAATCTTATTCATTAAATTTCATATTATTCTCATCTAATTGATAGGACTCGGTTGCCTAGAATCATGTAATCCAATACATATACACAATCCCCCATATACATATACATGAATTGATTTAGGTAGAATTTATTCTTTTCCTTTTCTAAGTAAATTTAATCTATTAATATGTAACAAATATGATTACGATGAGGCAGAGGCCTTAGTAGTGCTGAACATTGTCTATCAGAAAATAACTTGACTGCCCCATTGATGGGGAAATCGGTCCGCAAAGGCAAAAAATAACCATATGTGGAATATTAGGCTTTAAAATAGGAAATAACAAAACAATAGAAGTTCCAACAGGACAATCATAAACCCAGAGAAGCTCCAACATAACAATCATAATAGAAAAGAGCCAGTCAACAAAGGAGACCTCAGCTGGCATATGGGTGGCACCTGGCTACCACGCATCGTCACTTGAGCTCGTCTAGGATGGGCACCTCTTAGACGAGGCATGCATACTGATACCAATCATTCTCCTCCTTCGAAACGGTGCTGTGTGGCCCACGAGCAGTTTGGATGCCACCAGAGCTGCCAGTAGCTGCATGCGGTCCTAACACGGCAACCATGTTGCCAGCTCGTGGTCTTGTGTCTCTAGAACTTCCTCCCGCTGCATGTTGCCCGACACCCAGGGCCTTGCCATGCAGAGTACCCATTTCATCATCCATTTACTGCTTTCCAGTATCTTGTCCATTCCTAAGCCTGCGTGCCTCCTGTTGTTGTGCTTCAGTACTTCTCGATGGGGCATCTTGCGGCTCATTTTCTTTAGTGAGAATGATGGTAATGGTGGTAGTAATAACCAGTCTATTCAGGGTGCTACAGAAGCAGAATTGGGTCAAGTGGAGAGCTGGGTGAGGGGGAAATGGGAAGTTGGTAGTGTGAACCGTGACATCTCTTCGGCAAACTTCTGGAAACTATGTGCATCCCCGTCCATTGCGGGTATTAGATACCTTCTAGAAACAGAGCTATGGGGGTAAGAAATTTCAGGGTAAAGAGAGGGAGAGGCAGGTTCAGGGCTCGATGTCACTTGAGGACTGACACTTGCACCATGACAACCACCTCTGCAACTTCTCATGCAATGATGAATGCGAGCCATGGTAGAATTCCAGGCCAAGTTTCAGTGGGAGAGATGGCTATGGAATTAAGTAGAGGAAGAACAAGGGATGGTTAGGTGGAGGTCAAATTGCAAAGCCTAGATTGAGAATAGTGATTCCCATTGCCAAGGTCAACACAACTCACTAACCAGCGACGGCTCCCGTTGACAGTGCGAGAATAGGGTTCAACAGCTTGGGGCAGATAATTGGAATGGGGCAGGGGGAGTGATAGTAGTATGGTGAGGGGAGTCCATATCTATGCACATAATGGCCAATTCTCAACCCAAGCACCGATTAAATGCTGCATGCAAGCGGCCATGAATTCAGCTCAGGCTGGCTTGGGATGGAACACTGACAGCCATGTGGCTCGTCCTCTCACTGCCTACCAGTCTAATCTTCACTAATATCTTGATTTTCACCCGCATCTAGGTGGTAGAGTTTAGTCTTAGCCAAGTCTCAATTTCAAATTAATAGATTGAGAATGGAAATCACCTTGCAGAGAATATATATTCTATATATATATATTAATATATATCTAGAATATAATAATAATATAGAGAGAGAGAGAGAGAGATACACACACCATTCCATATTACAACCATATGCATATTGATGATGCATCCACCATATAAATTTCCTTTTCTCATTTCTAGAAACCATGCCCATGGACTCTTGGATGGGTTTGTTAGTAAAATCCACAAAGACTCTAGGATGGTATGTTTTTTCTTCATGAAAAGAGGACATTAAAGGGAGTTAGAGAATTTTGCAAACTGATTATTGCTTGCAGACTACTGTATTATGAAATGAATCCACATCAGTTGATGGAGAATGCAGCTTTAAATGACATTCAACAATATCTTGTCATCATTTGCTAATGTTGACAGAGAGCTATGTCATGTGAATTATGTCCATAATATCCGAAGACATTCCAGACAGGAACCAGATCTAAATTATGTTGAAAATAAATTAATATATTTACAAATATTGAGAATATATTTCATAAATTTATGAAGTTTAAATTGTGTTTATTGAAATAAAATAAATTAATAAGCAACTAGGAAATGTAAAATGTAAGCTAAGAGGGAAAAGTAACTTGTAATTGGTTTAAAATTTGTTAATTAAAATTATGATCTTTATGATATTTATGTTTGAAAAAGTGTGAGTCAATCATGATATTTTATTCTATGTTGCTCGACAAGGACCAAATAAGAATACCTTCGTTGATATGGAGAGTGGTTGTTTCTATGATATGGACACAATGTATGAGAGACCTTTTATGTAGAGAGACCTCAGGAATATTTATAGCACAAAAGAAACTATGCCATAACCTCAGGAATGTCTATTCAGTCCATAAGATAGAGATTCAAAATGAGAAAATAAAAGAAAACATAAATTCAAAAATAATTGTAAAGGTATTGCAAGACACCTATTGATAAGCTTCCCTTCACCAAGTATTGCAAGACACTTGTTGATAAGCTTCCCTAGATAAGGCACTTGTTGATAGCCTACCGAGCCTAATGTCCCAGATGGATATGCCTAAAGAAACACATTGAATCCTTTGAAGATAAAGAGGAGACCAAACGAGTGATGTTGAATACATTGTTGGCTTGTGTGATGGAAGCAATACAATTGAAGTGAAGTGCAATTCACATAATGTTTTATGTGTTCATACTCTTCCAGGTGAAAAAATATACAACATACCAAAAAAGAGATGTTGCTACAATGAAGGTGTCAACTGTGAATATTATGAAACTAGCTCAAGAAAAGATAGAAAAGATAGATCAACGACTTAGAATTCAGCCTCTTCGAGGGGGAAACCTCCTTTATTACATAAATGAACAATTCTTGGATGATTCAAATGAAAAAACCTCCTTTCTATATATATGAGTCCAAGGAGTCACAATATAACCCAACCGACCTAACAATAATAGTATAGAGCCACAAAAATAATAATAGAGGAATTCTATGGGGCACAATAATAACAATATGGGGAATAGGGGCACCAATATTAATAAGGGGTACAACTACATAGTAATGGGGTTCACTAGTATTATAGGGACCCAACATGCCCCTCTCCTTCAAAAAAGTGTTGTCCTCAACGCTTGAGTAGTTCTGGATACTTCTGTATAAAATTCTCATCCTCCCATGTGGAATCTTCAGCGGACAAGTTCTTCCACTTGATAAGATACTCCGAAATTGATCGATTTTGTAGCTGTCAAGTTCTTGTTTTTGTGACTGCTTCCGCTTCCAATATAATTTTTCCTTCCTCGTCCAGTTCTGGAAATATTTGTCTGAACTGGGATCTTGTCGCCTATAACCTTCTTTAAACATGAAACATGGAAAACTGGGTGCAATCGAGAAGCTGTAGGAAGCTCCAATTTGTATGCCATAGTACCAATCTTTTGCAACACCTTGTACGGACCATAATACTTTGGTGATAATTTATTATCCTTCTTAGCTTGCTTGAGGGACATTTGCTTATATGGTTGTAGCCGTAGGAATACCCAATCACCTACATCAAAACTTCTTTCACTGCGATGGTGATCTGCCTGTTGTTCATTCTATTCTGTGCCAACACGAGGTTATCCTTTAAGAGTTGGAGGACTTGTTGTTGATGTTCGATGTGATGTTCCACTGCTTGAACCTTAGAATTTTCTCTTAAATATGATTGATGGATGGTGGCTGATATCCATAAAGTGCCATAAATGGGGTCATTTTTGTTGATGTATGGAAGGAAGTGTTATACCACCATTCAACCAGAGGCAACCATTCGACCCATTGTGTCTATTTATCAGATACAAAGCAACGAAGATATCCTTCCAAACATTTGTTTACTATCTCAGTTTTCCCATCAGATTGAGGATGATAAGATGAGCTATGAGCTAACTGAGTACCAAGACAAGAAAAGAATTCTGTCCAAAAATTTCCAGTGAAAATGGGATCTTTGTCACTTACAATAATATTTGGGTTTCCATGTAGCTTTTGAATTGTTTCCATAAATGTAGTAGAAATTGTATTGGATTTAAAAGGATGTGATAGTGAAAAAAAGTGTGCATACTTGGTAAGTCTGTCAACTACCAGCATGATGACACTCTTTCCCTCAAACTTGGATAAACCTGTGATAAAATCCATTGAAACCTCCTCCCAACGTTGGCTTGGAATGGATAAAGGTTGTAATAGACCTAGTGTCTTAATTGTTTCAGCTCTATTTTGTTGGCATACCAAACATTTCTTCACAAACTTTTGAATATCCGATTTAAGGCGATCCCAAAAAAATTCTTCTTAACCCTGTGGTAAGTTTTTAAAAATCCTAAGTGCCCTCCTAAGGGATAAGCGTGCAATTCCAAAAGAATCTTTTGTTTGATTTGGGAATTCTTACAGAGGTATAAGCGATCTTTGTACCATAATGAATCATTTTTCCAGCTAAATGTATCAAATATACTGGAATCTTGTTGTAGCTTTCGAATAAGTTCCCACACTTCTTCGTCATTCTTTCATTCCTCCCTTGCTTCGTTTATCCAATCTAGTTGGATAATAGAAATGGCGCACAACAATGCTTCCACATCCTCATCATTTCTTGAGAGTGCATCTGCCACAAAATTTTGCTTCTCTTTTTTGTATATGATTTCAAAGTCATAACCCAACATCTTTGTGACCCATTTTTGTTGTTCTTCAGAGGATAATCTTTGTTCAAAAAATTATTTAAGGCTATCATGATCCATTTTTACCTTGAAGTGTCTTCCCATTAAGTAGGGTTTCCATTTCTTAAGTGCATGTAGTATTGCCAACATTTCCTTTTCTTAAATAGCTTTGTGTAAATAATTTCCCTTGATTGGACAACTTTTGAAAGCAATGGGTCTTTCATCTTGCATTAAAACAATGCCAATTCCATTTCTGGAAGCATCACATTCCACAATAAAGGTTTTTGTGAAGTCTGGTGTAGCTAAGACCGATGCTTGGCACATTGCCTCTTTAAGATATTCGAAGGCCTTTGTTGCTTTTGGAGTCCATGGAAATGCATCTTTCTTCAACAATGTTATTAGAGGTGCTGCTATTTTCCCATAATTCTTAACAAATTTGCGATAATACCCTGTCAACCCAAGAAATCCTCGCAAATGCTTTATGGATGTGGGGATTTCCCATTCCTTAATGGCTTTAATTTTTCTAGGGTTTACCTTAACTCCTTCATGAGATACAATATGACCCAGATATTCCACCTCTTATACTCCAAAGAAACATTTAGATCTTTTTGCATAGAATTGTTTCTCCTCCAATAGTTGTAGCACCCTGTCAACATGTTCAACATGATCCTTCCAAGGCTTGTTGTAGATTAGTATATCATCAAAAAATACTAACACAAATTTTCTAAGGAAGGTTTTGAAAATGGAAATTGTCAAACCTTGAAATGTAGAAGGTGCATTGGTAAGGCCAAAAGGCATGACCAAAAATTCATAATGACCCTCATGAGTTCTAAATGTTGTTTTCAGAATGTCCTCAGTCTTCATTCTGGTTTGATGATATCCTGAACGAAGATCCAAATTGGTGAAGTAAATTGATCCATGCAATTCATCCAGTAATTCATCAATGACAGGAATGAGAAACTTATCTTTAATAGTGAGCTTGTTGAGATCCCTCTAATCTGGACACATGTGCCATGATCCATCCTTCTTGTTCACCAATACTACTGTAGCAGAGAAAGAACTTTGACTAGGTTGAATTATACCAGCCTCTAACATTTCTGCCACCATACGTTCAATTTCACTCTTTTGGGCATAGGGATATATGTACAGCCTGATGTTTGGAGGAACACTTCCTAGAATCAGATGAATAGCATGATCATGATCATGAATAGGTGGGAGACCTTTGGGAGTCTCAAATACCTTGGAATGATTGTCTAGGACATTTTGGAGATCTGGAGAAATAGATGATTTCGGAGTGAATTTGCAATTACACCTCTTTGTTCCTTTTTTAGAAGCTTTCTCATACCGTTAGAGCTGATTATCTTTCCCGGTTTCCCTGCAACACCCCTTAATTCAACTTCTTTCCCTTCTGCAGAAAATTTCATGAAAAGTTCTTGAAAATTAAAAGCTATTGTACCCAAGGATTGTAGCCATTGGACTCCTAGTACAACATGAGCACCTCCCATTGGAATGGAAAGCATTGGGCTACTCAATACATATTCTCCCTTGGATAGATTCACATTATGGCACTTTCCAGAGCAATTTATCGTTCCTCCGCTTGCAACCATTACTTGAAACTCTGGTGTTGGATGTAGGAAGCAATTCAATTCTTTTGCTATCTTACAATGAATAAAATTGTGGGTACTTCCTGAATCAATCAACACTATTACCTTTTTCTTCTTGATTTGTCCTTCTATATTGATAGTTAGAGGAGTGGTAATTCCAGCCAATGCATTACAAGATATGGTTGGATTCATTACTTCTTTATCTAGGGTTTGTTCCTGGAGTATATCCTCTTCTTTTGACATTTCTTGTTCCTTTTTTTGCTCCTCTTCACAATCTATGTAGAATAATTTCTTCTCAGCACACTTATGACCTTCAGTGTATTTTCCATCACAACTGTAACAAAGCCCTTTTGCTCTTTTTTCTCCCAATTTTTGTGGTGTCAACCTTATAGGTCATGGAAGGCTAGGGGCAACAACACTTCCATATTTATAGTTGTGAGTGGTAGGCTTCCTGGTTGCCATAATTTTGCTTTCCATCTTTCTTGCTAACCTGAATGCCTTCTCCAATGAATCAGGTTCCCAAAGGCGAACCTCATGTTGGATATTATCCTTTAAAGTCCCTATGAAAACATCAATCCTATGATCTTCTAGAATATCTTTTACCCTTACGTTCAATTTTTGGAAGTCCTCAATGTGATCCATCATTGAACCCTTTTGTTTGAGACTTATCAGTTGGCTAAAAAAAGTGTTGCTTTTTGTATCCTCATAATGTGCTGCCAATTCTTCTGTAAAAATTGCCCAAGAGAAAAATTTTTTACGAGAGCAAAGCCATTGATACCATACAAACTGATTTGGTTCCAAATATAAAGTGGCAATACGTACCTTTTGTGTATTTTGCACATTATTGAGATCGAAAAATTGCTCCATTTGTAGTATCCATGTTGCGGGATCCTTGCCATCAAACTTCCTCATATCGATTTTTGGAATATGGTGGGTCTTTGATCCAACATTAGAGTGTATGAAATCATGATTAAAATTTCTTTTGTTCGCATCATGAATTTCCTTTACTACCCTTTCACCATTAGTAAGTATTTCTTGTAGAAAATTTGTCAAATCTGTCTTCAAATCTGTCATGCCTGTCTTCAAATCTGTCTTCAAATCTATCTTCAAATCATCCATCTTAGCTTCCATGCCATTCATCTTAACTTCCATGCCATTTATCTTAGATTCCATGCCATTTATCTTAACTTCTGTTAGCTTTTGTGAGAGTGACATTTGTTGCAATTGGTCTTGTAATTTTGATGTATCATGTAGCATTTCTTCCTCTTCTTCATGAGTCATGCTAGAGATTTTAGGTTGCTTACTAGGTGTTTGCATTTTCTTTCCTCAGGGCATCAGTTACCAATAATAATGCTCTAATATGCCCTTTGAATTCCTTCAAAATTATTTTTCAAGCCAAGCTTAAGCAAAAATTTAAAAAAATCTACACACCTTTTTTCACTTTGTAGGAGCTCAATATTGCCTCTGATGTATCTCTATAATTTCGGATCATCCAGTTTTGAAATTGTGACCTGTAGTAACCCTCTGTGTCCTCTTTCCAATGCCACCATTCTGATCCAAATTGGATTCTCCAAGGAAGATTTATGCCAAATCTCCCACAATGACCTGATTATAGACTAGTTCAGTAGAGTGAAATTGTACGACGTGCCACGTGTCCCTGTTTCGACCTTTGGCTCTGAAAAATATATACTAGAAACTATAGTCTGTCCTCTTTCTATATCTTCTTATGAAATATCAAACCTATTCTTAGAGAGAAATTTATGATGATTTTCCCCAGGTCCCTTGTTTGGAATGTAATTCAGGAATCTCCAAAAAGACCAACTTCCTCAGATCATATCTCCGCAAATATAGCGCGAAAAGCTCTGAAATTCGGACCCAAGGTTCAATGCATTTTCGTCTCAAATGGGTGTTTTTTTCTTCTGAAACATCGCAGAAAAAAAGTTATAGCGAAAATTCCACGATGACCTATTTGGAGCAGCGAAACCCTAGAATCCAAAGCTCTGATACCAAATGTTATGAAACCAACTCACAAAAAGATAGAAAAGATAGATCAACGCCTTAGAATTCAGCCTCTTTGAGGGGGAAACCTCCTTTTCATTACACAAATGAATGATTCCTTGATGATTCAAATGACAAAACCTCCTTTCTATATATAGGAGTCTAAGGAGTCACAATATAACACAGCCAACCTAACAATAATAATATAAAGGCACAAAAATAACAATAGAGGGATTCTATGGGGCACAGTAATAACAATATGGGTATAATAGAGGCACAACAATATCAATAAGGGATACAACTACAATAGTAATGGGGTAATCACTAGTATTATAGGGACCTAACGTCACCCATCAATCCCTACAGTGCTAAACCTTATGCCTACCTTTCCCCATTGAACACCCTGCAATTCTGACCTAATTCCCTAGCCCTAAACTGTCCAGCTCCTCCTGATCCAGCAAACCCCCTTTAAAATCCAATCAAAACTTTGTGCTACTATACCTAGCCTAAAATCCTTTTCCTGATCCAGATATCTTGGCTGAGATCCGTAGAGAGAGCCCTCTCCTGACCTTACTCTTTAAGGAGTAGAGATGTATCGGTCAATCCCATTCAGAAAAGAAAGGATGTGAAATCTAAGAATGATTCCTCAAACACTTAGAAGAAAGGGAAAGAGCTTGCTGATCTAAATCCCAGCAAGGTACCATCAACAACTATCACTACAAACGAGAAGAACAATTAGAAAAAAGATAGTGCAACGAAAGAGAAAATGGATAAGAAGGACATTGATGTCAAAGAGGTAGAAAAAGTTTCAACCTTGTTGGCTTGTTGGGGCCTGACCCAGGTTCAAAAGTGATTCAACCAACAAATCCCGAAACTACCGGCCCTTTCAGTAACAGTCCATGGTGCGCGGACTGAGGTCTCACCCAAGGTAGTATGGGAGGGTGATGGAACCAAGTTTCCACACCCTAGGGATGTCTTGATGAAATCTAGGAAGTTCGTGAACCGAACTTGTGCGCTTGCGCTGCTCTGCGCAGCCATCTATCCTTCGCAGCTTATGCAACTACTTCCATGCAACTCTGTAAAGAGCGCAAAGAGGTGTTGTCTAGATCCTTTATCCTTACTGTGCTATTATTATAGATCTTAACTTAATTGTGTGCGCCAAATATTCTCATTAATCATTCAACATTCATAACAAGTGCGCGCAATCATAAAACTGTAGAGAGATGCATAAATATAACAGAAGCATAGACACACAATATTTCAGAATCAACTTATCTTTTATTAATTCTTCATCCAAGTACAATCCAAACTCTGCCCTGTGCACTCATCTACAGGGGTCCATGCACTCAGCTGCAGGGGTCCGTGCACTCAACTGTGAACTCTACTAGGCCTCTGTGCACTCAACTACAGAGCCTTTACCTATCACTACGACCCAATACCTTCATATCTACTTCTAACTTCTAACCATGCCTTCACATCTATCTATTCCTTTTCAAAAACAAAGAATGACTTTACACTTAGAGCCTCGCTCTATTTATACAATCCCATGGTCCGTGAACCATGGGTAGGCTGACACATTTTACATTTAACTACATTATCTTAGGGAAAACAACCCTAGACTCTTGCACTCCGCGCCAACATTTCCCGGGGTCTTTACATTACTCTTGACCAAAATTCAAGCTTCAAGCCCCAAAAACCTGCTATGGGGGGATTTGCTGCCCAACAAGCCCCCAACACAATCATCATGACTCGTCCCGAGTTACTCTGCTAGTGCAGAGATCTTTGCACAAAGTCCATGCAGCAGGTCTCGCGCAGCTTGGGTGTTTGCATCACATTGTTTCGCTGCCTATTGTAATTGTTGCACACATATCTCTGAACTTTCCTGAGCAGGGTCACATTCCTGTCTAACTATATACAATTCCTACATCTGTGCCAACTTCCCTTCAATGATAGCTATGACTGTGAATGCTTCATCGATCCATGGCTGGATGTGTGCTTTAAGCAGGGCTTCTGTCCCGATCCTACACGTAACCTTCGTTGCGTGCATCTCCCATACATACTCTTTTATAGTCCTATGCTCTCTTTCAACTTCTTGGAGCGTTGATACTATGCTTCCTACAGATAGTCAGGTGGTCACACCACCAGTGCGAGGCTTCAATTTGCCTACCAGGATGGTCCGCGGGCACCCCTCAATTACCCTCGCATCCTTCAGTGCATTGCGTTCTTCCTTGTATGGTGTGCTCCCCTGTTTATTTTTTCTAGTAAGGTACGGTTGCAGCCATGGTAGCAGGGTCACAAATTCTTCTAATGCAGTAGTATGGATGGCTATACCTTGCCCCATCGTGCTTATTTTCTCGGCACAGCATGCTTGCGCGCCTTCGGCCTCCAGTTTGTTGACTTCTTTGTTCAACATCATGCTTTTCTTTCTCATCCGTACCCAATCTTCCTTGAGTTCATGAAGTTTCAAGTTCCCTCGCCGAATGGCTTCCTGGAACTACATAATTCCTTTACTCGGGTCCTCACATACTGTGCCAACTATGGGAGCTATTGTATGGGGATTCTTCTCTTCTCTTATGGTTTTGTCTCTTCTCGTCGGTGTTGGGGTCATTTCCACATTCTGGTTTTTGCTTATGGCCCTATAGGCCCATCGAACCATTGGTACACGTAGGTCCCAGTCAGTTCGTCTCGCCTGGTGAACTCTGTTCATGATTCTGTATACCTTTTTGATTGCTCCTATGTGGAATATTTGTGGTGTGCGTCGCTTTTCCTATTGCTGCATCGGGTTCTGATTTTTTATTCTTAGTCTGGGATGTGTTTGCACAACACATGTTTGCACCCATCAGCATAGGTGGGCATGTAAGTTGCTTCATCCTGGCTGCCCAGTTGTCATTCGATGATGTGGGTTTCCAAACTGCAAGCGCATCCACCTTCTACATTCGCGCCAGTTTACAATGGTCTCCTGATGTGTACTCCACCATTGTGAGGGTGTTGCGCGCAGGGCCCATTCCAGCTCACCGTACTGTTGTTGTTCTAGTACTGCAGTTTCAAATTTGTCCAGGAATTCATCCATCGTTGTTACTTCATCATATGTTGGCAATTCCCTTGCCTCTTTCGTCATGCAACGAGGTGATCTAATCATCATGTTGTCACTTCATGCAACTGGTTCTACCAGCGTTCTACTTCTTTGTCTAAATCTGAAGTACAGGAGCTGTCGTGCTCCCATGAGATTCTCCCATCTACAGTCGGGTTCACCCAATCCTGGGCTCGTGCCATTATCTTGTAAATACAATCTAGTTCATCATCGCACACTGGGTCAATGTAATGCGCTCCTTTGGTTGGGTCTAGCGGAACTACTATGTGTAGGGACTTTTTCTCGAATATCATCTTCCACTTCTTCAGGTTAATGACTCTATTCATATCAATGGCCTAGTCTATTCCTAGCAATGCGGGATAAGGATTGTTGTCATCGACAACCTCTATTACTTCAAAGTTTGTCTGTGTGCTCGCGCCTTCGATATCAACAGTTACCCCTTGCGACCTCCCCATGGGCAAAATATTCTGTTGGTTCGCATTCGTAATTGAATAGGGGACCACTATAACGTGCGCCCGCCCATACGTTCTCATGTCTGCTTTGGTAATACATTCGTGTCTGAACCCAGGTCTAGGATTACCTGATCCATTTCATACTCGCCAATTTGCGCCATCAATCTCAATGCCCTCTCGTTGCGCAATGCATGCTTTTCCAGTTTCCAGACTACGCGCGATTCCCCTGACCCTACGCACTTGGTGATCAACTCCTGTAGTCCCTTAACTGCCTTATTGTCGTGCAGCAGTTTCATGCATGTCTCCAAAAAGGTAGTAAGCATAGAAGGATCCATCCCTGGCTCTGGTTAATCCTTACTACCTGGAGTGGAGGCCTCCGTGAAGCTCTTCTTAGCTTCCATGAACATCTCCTCTGCGCGTTCTAGGTCAAACTCAGGTTCCTTTGTAGGGGCCTTGTGAACCCATGTATCTTCCTCAGGCTGCTTCCCCTTATCCTCCCCTATGGTCACACTGCTTCTGAGCATCATGTTCACATTTGGGTCTTCTTCACATGGTTCAGAACTCACCATTTAGATATTCTAAGTCAGAGGAGGCTGGAGTACCCCTTTCTCGCACATATGTGTGATCAACGTAGGACAATATATCATTTCATGATCAAATTGAGCATAGTATGAACAGTATATTCTCGTCGGGTTGGTACAATCACAGACGTAGTGCCCTGGTCCTCTGTAATTGTAACAAATTAATTGTCTGTGGCCCCTTCCTAGCCCCATTCCTCCTTGTCCTCGACCTCACCCCTGAAATCCAGTGCATGCCATCCCCACTGCTGGGTCGAGGGCTCACGTTTATGTCTGCATCCAATATGTTGGGGTGCGATCCATAATTAGCTTGTAGCTGCGACAAGTACGCTCGTTGTGGCCTACTGACCTGCAGAAATTACAAAACAACTACTGGGGAGTCTGCGTACAGTTCTGCAGCAAATGAAAATTATCCATCGTGTGTTTTCCTCCTATCTAACAGATCATGCACCATAATGTAGGTGTCTCACTTGGCCCTGCCTATGCCTTCGGTCCCAAAGGCATTGGCCCCCCTCCTACCAAGTAATTCACAAATTCTGGACAATGGTCTTTGTCATGGCCCTGGCCTTTGCATTTTATGCACCATATTTCCTCATGCGCCTCTGGCCGCGGTGCCTTATCTTGCTTCAAGCTCTACATTTCCAGGTAAAGATTTTGTATTTGCGCATGGATTTCTTGAACTCCCAGCCCCAGATCCTGTATCGGTGTCTCATGCAACCTCATCGTCATTTCCAGCACTTTAGCATGGGTAGAAAGTTTCTGTTGCAACAGTGCCATCCTGAGGTGTGGTGTTAGAGATGCCACGAACCATGCATGATGTTGTGCATCTGTGAGCGTCACATTAGCCTCGCAGATCCTACTCTCTAGTTGCTGATCCAGATCCCAGGGGGTCTCGCCTGGAAGCATCGCGATCTCTTTAAACCTGATGATTGACTGTGTCTCTGATTTCGGTCAACTAAATTCTCTGTTCAGTGCATTCTGGATCCCCGCTATTCTTGCATTTGGGTGGTCATTAGAGTGCTTGATGTACCATGTCAACGCGCTATCCCATAGTGCACTCACCAATGTAGCCTTCTTAATGTTGTCATCCGTGAACCCTTGCACCTCTCTTACCATGAACCAGAACTAGTATGGATCCTCATTCCCTACTCCTCTGAATATGGGTAGCTTGATCGTGCTCACCATGATGAACTGCGGGGTTGGTGGAGGTGGAGTAGGTGGAGATGGGGGTGAAGGAGGTGAAACGAGTGGTGGCATGGGTGGAGGTGGTAACTATGGAATGCGTTGTCTTCTCAAACTGACTACACTTCTCGGAGAGACTCGAGTGAGCTCCTCCTCGCTCTCTCGAGAAGGTGAAATTAAGGTATTGTTTCCTAGTTCCCCTCTGCCTTTGTAGATATTTCCGCTCCACGTCATTCCAAACATTAATGTCTTTGCATAACCAGCTTTTCACATAACAACATTTTAATCTACATATTCAAGGATTTAATGTACTTACCTCAAGGTCCCTTGAGAAAGCATCATTCTACTTCACTGTAGCTCACAGTCATATCTACGGAAAACTTAGTGATAAATCCCCCTATTATCCAGTCGAGCCAATGGTCCACAGCTCATGTGATCTTATTTTCTGATGCCTCTAGTCTGCACACTAATTCCGGAGTCCACACTATCGGTTGGTCGAGCTTACACCTTCCTTGGTTATCAGCTAACCTTGCAATCCACTCATACAGTTCATAAGGAAAGGATGCAAAGAGATCTCATGGATTTCTATATACCCGTAGTGATCCAGTCACCCATTCTCGGATACCTGCGGAGTTCTATTTTCTTGTGTTACGAACTCATGAATCTTCTTGTCCAACCACTCTTCAATTTCCTTCTTTGTTGGGTTCCAGTGGCACGACATTAGATATCCCTTAGGCAGATCCCGATCCCAACAGCAGAACAATTTGGTGGCTTGTTAGGGCTTGACCCAGGTTCAGAAGTGATTCAGCCAAACAAATCCCGAAACTATGGCCCTTTCAGCAACAGTCCACGGTGCACGAACTGAGGTCCCACCCGAGGTAGTATGGGAGGGTGCTGGAACCAGGTTTCCACACCCTAGGGATGTCTTGATGAAATCTAGGAAGTTTGCGAACCGAACCTGCACGCTTGTGCTGCTCCGCGCAGCCGTTTGTCCTTCGCAGCTTGTGAAACTGCTTTCGCGCAACTCTGTAAAGAGTGTGAAGAGGTGTTGTCTAGATCCTTTATCCTTACTCTGCTATTATTATAGATCTTAACTTAATTGTGTGGGCCCAATATTCTCATTAATCTTTAACATTCATAACAAGTGTACGCAATCATAAAATTGTAGAGAGATGCATAAATATAACAGAAGCATAGACACACAATATTTCAGAATCAAATTATCTTTTATTAATTCTTTGTCCAAGTACAATCCCAACTCCGCCCCGCGCACTCAGCTGCAAGGGTCCGCGCACTTAGCTGCAAACTCTACTAGGCCTCTATGCACTCAACTGTAGAGCCTCTACCTATCACTACAATCCAATCCCTTCAGATCTACTTCTAACTTCTACCCATGCCTTCACATCTATCTATTCCTTTTCAAAAACTAAGGTTGACTTTACACTTAGAGCCTCGCTCTATTTATACAATCCCATGGTCCGTGAACCATGGGTAGGTCGACACACTTTACATTTAATTACATTATCATAAGGCAAACAACCCTAGACTCTTGCACTCCTCGCCCGCATTCGTGCGGTCTTTACATTACTCTTGACCAAAATTCAGGCTTCAAGCCCCAAAAACTTGCTATGGGGGGATTCGCTGCCCAACAATCCTTTAATTTAGAAAGTGAAATCGCTAAATTAAAAGTGTCCATTCATTTAACTGAGCTTGTTAAGAATAGCAATTATAAACACCATGTATCTAGAATATTGCAAATAGATCCTAAACTCATTTTTGGTCCAGCCATAGAAGGTCGACCTGAAGATAGCGAAGTCCCTCCCTTTAATCTGAGTCTTAGACTGCGTGAGTGCATTCTCCATAATGCTATGTTAGATTCTAGAGCTTCCCACAATTTGATGCCCAAAGCCATTATGCAAAAGTTGGGCCTGGATATCACCCGGAAATATCATGATTTGTACTCCTTTGACTCTGGTAGAGTTTGTTGCATTGGTCTCATCAAAGATTTGGTGGTTTCTTTAAATCAAATCCCAGCCAAAAATGTCTTGATGGATGTGGTAGCTGCTGATATACTGCCTTGATTTGGTATGCTCTTATCTAGATCATGGGATGCTAAACCAAAGGCACTTTACAACTTGAGTTCTCTTATGCTACCATCCTTGTTTTTAGTCAATTGAGGAAGTTGTACTGGGAAAAGAAAATGAAGTATATGATCACTAGTAAAGAGAAGCCTATGGATCATCTGATAAATGTTGTACATACTAATTTAGAGTCCTTTGTTTTGTACTCTGATAGTGGATTGAATGATGTAGATATTCAGCTTCTAGAAGTAGATGATGTACCAGAAATTTCTGATAATTTAGAGCAGTTCTTAATCAAGAAAAAAGAAAAAATAGCAATTTCTTCTGAGTAGCCTACACAGAAGCAAAAGGTTAGTGAAGAATAGAAAAATGAAGTAATCAGCAAAGGTAAGGTGGAGAAAGAAACAAAATTCCAGCATCTAGAAGATGAAGCCCGCCTTTGGAGCATGGACTTCGATGGTGTTGTGGGTAAAGACAGTGTTAGTATTGGAATTTGGATTCGAAGCCCTGCTTTGCAGCCCACCAAAGTCTCAAGTAATGTTAGAGTATGTTCCTACATGTTAGCTTTTGATTGCTCTAATAATGAAGCGGAGTATGAGGCTTTGATTACATGTCTTAAAATTTTGAAGAAACTGGATGCGAAAAGGATTTCTGTTTATGGTGATTTAGAGCTAGTGATTAAACAAGTAAAAGGAGAATATCAAGCAAAACATCTGCGATGAGAGCCTACAGAAACACAGTTCTGGATATTTTGAGGATGTTTCCAGAATTTACCTTGACAGCAGTACCCCGGACTCAAAACATCATTACAGATTCATTCACGACTGCGGCCAACAATTTGAAGATTCCAATGAATTCTAGCAACAATTTTGAAATTCATGTCAAATACATGCCTGATGTTCCTGATAATTTGATGTATTAACAAGTTTTCTGGGATGACAATGAAATTGATACCTTTTTGCAGAATCAAGGAAAGTTTAAGAATGCTTTCATTGATGATGTTTGTGATTCCGATGAGCAAGATATTGAGGTAAACAGATGGAGGTTTACAGCTGAAAGATAATATTATTCCTAGAGGTCTCATACCTTTAGAGGAGCTTTTTGAATAGGATGATGTGGCAAGAAAACCGACCTTGGTTCCTACGGACAAAGGAGTTGAAGATGTAAATCTTGGAACAACTGACCAACCCAAGCTTGTAAAGTTATCAAAAGCATTGTCTCTCGAAGTAAAGGCTAATTATGTTAGATTACTTTCTAAATTTTTTTTATGTTTTTGCATGGGATTATTCAGATTTGAAAGTCTATGACAAGGATATCATTCAACATACTATTCCTATCAAGACAGATTAAAAACCTTTTAGACAAAAGTTGAGAAGAATAATTCCAAAGCTACTGTCATCTATCGAGAAATAGGTAAATAGATTGCTTAAAGCTGGAATCATTCTTCCAATTAGATTTTATGATTGGATTTCAAATTTGGTCCCGGTACGAAAGAAGACCAAAGAAATAAGGTTGTGAATATATTTCTGGAACCTCAACAAAGTGTCCTTAAAGGATAATTACCCTCTTCCTAAGATGGACCATATTCTACAAAGAGCAGTTGGAGCATCACGGATGTCACTATTACATGGCTACTCAGGCTATAATCAAATCTTGGTGCATGAAAGAGACCAAGACAAAACTACCTTCACAACACCATGGGGAACTTTGCAGTATGCTAAAATTCCATTTGGGTTGAAGAATGTCAGAGCCACTTTTCAGCAGGCGATGGACATAGCTTTTGCTAATGAGAAGAATGTTTTCTTGGTAGTTTATTTAGATGATCTAACGGTATTTTCTGGTTCTGATGATGAGCATTTACACCACTTAAGGGTTGTCTTTCAGAAATGTAGGAAGTTTGGGATTTCTCTAAACCCAAAAAAGAGTCTTTTTGCCATGGACGAGGGTAAACTCCTTGGCCATATAATTTTTAAATATGGTATTCGCATTGATCCTTCAAGGGTGGAGGCAATCCAGCATATAGAATTTTTGTGCAACAAAAAGGAGATTCAGGCTTTCAATGGTAAGATGAATTTCTTACGCAGATTTATACCAAATTTGGCTGACCATTTACGTGAAATAACTAATATGTTGAAAAAGGACAGCACTGTGAAATGGACCGAGGATGCCATGAAATCGTTCAACTTGGTAAACTTTTCTTTAACCATAACCCTAGTCTTGATCAGTCTTGATTATACTCATGATTTTATTATATTTTCATTTGCGTCCGAGCACACCACGGCTACAATGTTGATGAAAAAGAGGGATCAAGTGAAGCAACCCATATATTAGGATCAAGTAGGACTGTTCGAGATGTTTCCTTGTGTTACAATATCATTGAAAAACAAGCGTTGGCCCTTATAAAAGCATTGAAGGATTTTAGAGTATACATCTGCATTCACATACTATAGCATATGTTCCTAACGCAACCATCAAGGGCGTTCTCATGCAAACTAATCCGGAGGGGAGAAGAGGTAAGTGGATAGTAGCAATGTTGGAGTATGGTGTTGAGATTCAGCCTACCGAATTGATCAAAGGACAAGACTTGGAAAAACTGATGGGAGAATCAAATTTGCATGCTCTAGACATAAATCTCATTGCAGCAATGTCAGATGATGAAGATGGTGGCTCACTCATTCAAGTATCATAAATTTTTCTCAAATCACCTTGGTATTCTGATATAGTTTATGTTCTTCAGCATCTTTCGCCACCTCCCGAAATGCTAAGAAGTAAAGGTAGATCACTAAACCTAAAGTCTGCAAGATTCTGCATTTTAAATAGTGCTCTCTATTGGAAAGATCCAGGAGGAATTCTTCTTAATTGTTTGGTTGAAGATGAATCTCAATAGGTAATGAATGATCTTCATAGAGGTGATTGTGGTGGTCATTTGTTTTGGAAAACAACAGCTAACAAGGTGTTGAGAGCAGGATATTATTGGCCAACTTTGTTTTGAGATTTATATATAACAGTTATGGACTACCATGAATGTCAAGTTTTTCAAGGAAAAAGGAAATTTCTTCCTCTTCCTTTGAAGCCAGTTGAAATAAATGCACATTTCCAGTAGTGGGGACTTGATTTCATAGGAGAAATCCATCCCACATCATCAGCACAACACAGATGGATTTTGACAGCTACCAATTACTTCACCAAGTGGATTGAGGCCATTCCGACAAGGCAAGCCATGGACACAGTAATTATCCAATTTTTAGAATCTAATATCTTGTCTCATTTTGGTTTCCCTCACAAGATTATAACAGATAATGCAACAACATTTAAGTCCAAGAGGATGGTCATTCCACAACATACTACCCACAGGGAAATGGATTGGCTGAGTCATTAAATAAATCCTTGGTGAACATTACCAAGAAAATTTTGGAGGCAAACAAGAAGAATTGGCATCGAAAGCTTGTTAATGCCTTGTGGGCCAACATAGTGAGCAGCAAGAAATCAATAGGCATGTCACCTTTTGAGTTGGTTTATAGTACTAATACAGTATTTCGTACATCACTTGCAGTCCTGGTCATGAGATTATTATAGGAAGCTAGCATCGAAGAGCATGATATTCAATGCAAAATTATCAAATGATTCACCTTCAGCAAACAAGGGAAGAGGTTTCCCAAAACACTTTCCAGTTGCAAGAGAAGATAAAGAAAATTTATGACTACAAAACCAAAGCAGAAAATTTTTAGCTTGAAGATGTAGTGCTGCGGTGGGATGCACAGAATGAGGAAAAGGGAAAGCATGGTAAGTTTGACAATTTATGGAAAGGACTGTATAAAATCTCATCTTATCGAGGACAAAATGTATTTTTGTTAAAGGAAATGGATGGTCAGGAATGTTCAGGAGGGCCAATGAATGGTAGCCTCCTAAAGCACTACTACTTTTGAGGTTGTTCCCCGAAGTTACTTCACGTTCATTGTATATATCAGTTTGCTTTTCCTTACAAGGTTTCAAGTACACTGTCATCTGAGCTTGGGGCCTGAAGTGAAGTTTATAAATTTTGAATGATTTGTGTCAAGTTTGGTTGATTTGGTTTATAGTCAAGTTTAGAGTCAGTTGTGAGTCAGTTTTCAGTGTGTATTGAGTCATTTTTCACTTTTTTGTTTGTTTGACCGTATTGCCCAATGGATGAGGCACTTGGTCTACTATGTTCTTGACACCCCCAAGGAGCTACCATCCCTAATAAGGCCAATTTCAGTGCAAGTATCTGCATACTTTTCTCAGGGATCAAATTTGCTCTTTGCATTTTCATTTTAGGGGTCTCATACTGAAAATTCTTACATCATTTCATTAGGTCATGTCAAACTAATCCACTGATGGTTGTCTTCTCTTCAGAAAATCTAATTTCTCCCTCATAGAGTATACTTGTTGACCCTTCTTCAAGTTGTCTTCAGTTATGGTTTCATGGTCAATTTGCAATCATGCTTTCATTAGGTCAGAGGGCATGTTTCCTTAGGTCTTAGGGTTTCATTTCCAAGGTCAAGAACATGATTTAAAAGTGTAAATAAAGGGCAGAAAGGGTATGAGGATGATAAATAATTCAAGTATGATGGCTAGTAAGTCATAGCCACTATATAATTATCCTTTAAAATGATGTATTTTTCGCCTCAAAAACATGTTTGTGAGGGGAAAACAGAGTATTTTGAGTTAATTTGTATTTCTTATGTAATTTTAAGTCACTTTATGTAATAAATGATCCCAACTACACCAAAGCATCTCTCCTTGCTGCAAGACGAAGAAGCACTGCAAAAATCAGTTCAAATTGAGCATTATCCACCTGAAAAGAAACAAAGAAGGAAAGGCATTAAAAACAGAGTTTTGAAAAAGATCAAGAAACATTAGAAAGTGGGTTTTTCAAGTGAAAAATCAAAATTTACTCCTATATAATTTCTCTCATTTCATTCATCATTCTCATTTGGCAAGCAAGGAGTCAAACAGTGAGGAAAAGAGGAAAGGTTGAGTGAGTTTTGGGCAAAGGAGAAGTGGCACTGCACTTCTGGAGATTGGCGTTGTGCGTTTGGAGCAGTGGTGATTTTGCAGTCTGGTACTACGCATTTCAGGCAGGAGCGTTGGCACTGCGTGTTGAGAGATTGGCGCTGCATGTCTGGGCCCAGCGTTGTGCATCTGAGGTTTCCACAGTACAATTTTACACTACACTGCATGTTGAGAGGTGGCATTGCGCATCTGTGAGTTGGCGCAATGTGTTGAGCAGAAGGACCAGAAAGGCCTCAAACTTCATAAAAACTTCCCAAGGCACCCTCTCTTCCTTCATATAAGTAAGTTTGCTCCCATACTACATTGTTGGTTTGCAATCAAACTTCTAAACATAATTCCCCATGGAAAATGTGAAACCCTAAATTCTCCCTTGGTTATGCCTAAACCCTAAATTATCCCTTGATTATGCCTAAACCATAAACCCCAATTACTCCTCCTATCACCTATCACTAAAACTCTAAACTCTTTCCCTATATCATTCCATAACATCCACATCCCTTTATCCCTCTTCCCAAACAACAATATCTCAAACAAACCAAGCCCTCCCTCTCACTTTCATAATTCATATCCTTCCCTTTCTTTTCTAGTCTACCAAAACACCTCACAAGGTCATCTCCCATCCCCTCACTCCTAAATCACTCTTACTCATTCCCTTTATCCCTTTTCTTGGAGTGTACAACCTCAAACCTTGCAAACATGGACAGAGAAGACCGAGACTATGAGGAGGAGGAAAACACAGGCAGTGACCGTTCAATAGATAGACCTAGGCATCAGAGAAAACTACACAAGGGAGGCAGAATTATCAGGGAAGAGCCATCAAACCTCATGGAATTGCAGGCCTCTCAGTTGGTTGTCACTTGTTTCATACATATAGGGTGCTATGAGTTCTGTGAGTTGGTAGAGAGAGTTCAACATCACCCTAAGCTCACCAAACTTTTTGTAGCCCATCTTTAGGACAACAAGGTGACTCTTGCTAGGGTGACATTTACAATTTCACCTTCCATTATTGCAGATGCAACCAGGATTCTAAATGTAGGGGAGAAGTGGTACAAGGCACAGGACCTGGATGAACATTATTATGAGCCTTATATCAAACCCAGGTACAAAAATGAGGTGAAAAGACTTTTTCCTTTTAGATTCCTTGAGGACAAGTATGCCCCCATGATGAATATCATCATGAAATATTTCACTTGTGAGGGCATATTTTCTAGGCTGTACACCTATCACATTATGATTCTCATGAATTTTACCAAGGTGAGGATGTAAAACCTCCTTTATTTCTTTTTCAGGAATATTGAGAAGATGGCCCATTTTGTGCAGAAAAAGCCATACCCTCAGCAGATGAGCAGTCTCTATCATTATTCCCTGATCAAGATGATTGTGCTTCATCATCTTAGCCTCCTCAACATCTCTTGGGAAAAATTTATTTCTCATGACATCTTCAGGGATCCTCAAATTCCTCCACCAGTGTCTCAAGAATCAGGGGGACCTTTTAGCAATGCTCAGGTGAAAATAGATGAGGAGGCTAAAGAGATTAGAGGTACTCAGGTGCCCGGGATTACATGACATATCAGAGGGGCAAAAGGAGATTGTTTGCAGCTGATAGGCAAGTGTTTGCTCCTCGGGATGTGGAAGGGACCTTGCCTTCTTCATCAACCCATAGGAAAATGCTTGCTCCACAGGGTGTGGAAGGGGCTCTACCTTCTTCACCAACACGACAGGTACAGGTGCGGCAGCTGCACAAAGGGAAGGAAAAGATGCTGGAGGAAAGTTTTGATGATGAGGAGAAAGAAAGGGACTTTGATTTGACAGAGCATGATGAGTCAGAGAAACGTTATACTAATCATGGCATGGAAATAATTGACTTAGAGGTTCAGGATGAAGAAACAATAAAGTACATCATCATACAGGAAAAGGTGGCTCAAGTCCAAGATTTGATGGACAATTTGGAGAGGGAAAATTATGTCATCACATATTTGGAACAAGCAGTTGAGTGACAAGCAGGTCCTCCAGGAGCTGGAACTTCTCAAGGTGAAATGACAAAGTGACAAGGAGGCACATGTCACTTTGACTCCTATTGAGAAGGAAATTGAGGATGATAGAGAGACTTGGCTTCAGAGGGTCAATTTGCACCTATAGAAGTTGTTGCAAAAGGCCAATAGGGATAATCAGATGATCAAGCACATGGCCCAACTTTACAGGACTCGAAACAAAATTTGCAACATGAGGGTCAAAAAGATGAAAGTTAGGCTAAGGCGGGATCTAAAAGGAAAAAAGGAGGAGGATAGGCTTCGGTTTCTTGCTGAAGCTTCCTTGGCTCATCAAGATATTTGATGATGGTGCTTCTCATCAATTTTGGTCAATTTTGGAAGAGTTTTTGTCATTTGCAAATTCTGAAATTTTAAACACAGAAAATCAGGCTCAACACGCAATGCCACTAACGTTGTACTTTTCCTAGGGGTACCCAATGCACAAATGGCTTTCATTTTTCGATTCAGAGCGAAGAGTACATGCACCCTATGGATTTGCTAAGTTTTTGGGGTAGAACTGGTCCACCAAAAGGTCAGAAAACACCCTAAAAATGACCTTTCTGCCACATTTTGGACACACAAGCAGTCTCGGGAAATGATGAAATTTTAGGTGTTTTGGAAAGTAAACTTGAAGACCTTTCCAATGAGCTATCATGATCTCAATTTGGATGCTGGGAAAGCCTGCAAAAGGGACCTAAAAGTGGCATTGCGCGTAGGGCAAATTTTGCACAAGATGGCTATTTTTCCTTTTTTTGACTGTGTTCATGGATTTTCTCTCATGGAGGATGTTTTACCATTGTAAATGATGACTTGACCTGTAAATATAATAGATAATTAGTAGTAGAGGGTAGATTCATTGCATTAAAAGTCAATTTGAGCTCAAATGAATGAGTTTTTCACTTTTAGAGGCAAGTTGTTAAGATGCCTATATTCATGTTTCTTGTTCAGTGTTGGTTAGATTAGCTCCTCATCTTAGGGATTCGACCCCTAAGGATGGGAGAAGGTTGAAACAAATCCTATATCTTCTTCCTCTTTCTCATTGTAAAGGGTTGGACTTAGTTGGATGCTCAGACCTTGATTGTACATCATTTTGTAGCAATTTAGCAAGAGATTAATAATAATTACATCTATTTTTATGGGATCCATGTGGTATGGAGTTTTAGTATAGTTTCTTCTCTTGTGATCATATGTTAGTATGTTTTGTGTATTCCATTAATCATTTCATTTCTTCTAAGTGAATGCTTTCAAGTTTGATAGGCAGAATTCATTACATCATTGCTCTGCTTTGGGAAAACATTCATCATTTCATGTTTTATACAATTTGGGAAGGATCCATGGTAATCACGTGTTCTTCCTAGCCTCTCACTAGTCTTAAAACATCTCATCCATCAAGCCCTAGAGTGCTAAACCTTATGCCTACCTTGCCCCATTGAACACCCTGCAATTCTGACCTAATTCCCTAGCCCTAAACTATCCAACTTCTCTTGATCCAGCAAAACCCCTTTAAAATCCAATCAAAACTTTGTGCTACTATACCTAGCCTAAAATTCTTTTCTTGATATAGTCATATTGGTTGAGATCCTTATGGAGAGAGCCCTCTCCTAGCCTAATAGGGCTAGCTACTTGGCTAAGCATGGTTTGTGGTTACCTTGGCATTGCCTTCCTTCAGCCTGAGGTTCGATCCAGGTGATAACAATAATAAAATAATATTGACCAAATCAAGATCTAACAATTAGGAATACTTTATTATATTTTTTGTAGAGGGAAAAGGTATTCAAAATGGTCAAATACCTTTATTTAAAAATAATTAAAAAATAAAATGATTTATTAATTATTTCACAAGGATTAAGAATGGTGTGAAAATGAAATAATTATTAAATAGTGATTTAACAATTATTCCAATAATAGAAATAAGGAATAATAAATAAATAGTTATGTATTTAATTATTCCTAGCGGATTTAGTCAAATGTGACAAGGAATAATTATCAAACAATGACTTAATAATTATTCCTAGAGAAAAATTAAATAAATAATGATTTATTTAATTATTCTCATGGGGTTTTTTTAGATTTAATCATAAAATAATTTAATAAAAATGGTTTACTAAATTATTTCCCATGGTGAAAGTGATTTTACTATGGTAAGATTAATCCTACGTGGTGTATTTTGATCCACTTAATTAAAAATGGTTAGGCGATCATTTTTTGGTGATAACAATTCCAATTCAATTCAAAGCCCTAAATGCAATGCAAAAAAAACTATTTTTTTTCAAATGCAAAGAAAAATGAAATGCAGCTAGATTATTGGTCAAAATAAATCACACAGATTAAGATTGTAAAAAATTACTTTTATCAAATCAACAATCAATCCAAGTGTTCACAAACCCTAATTGACAAGAATAAAGAAAAACAAACAAACTCTCATCAAAAGGAAATCATTCTTAAATATAAACATATTGATGGCTTCATAGAGACAATGACTAGTTCAGAGACTCAGGAAAAAACACTAAATCAAATCAGAACTCAGAGCAAGGCATATAAATGCATTTTTTTTCATTCTAGAGGAACCATCACAGGTTATACATAACAATCAGTGCGAGTCATCGCGCTTACAGAGAAAGACCAGTGCGTTGGGTTGCTCTGTCTTAAACTAGAAAGTACGTTAGGGCTACCTTTGTGCAAAGCGAAACAAAAATACTACCAATAACAAAATTATACTTTCCTAAGATTGATTACTATCTGAACAAGTCAAAATGAGTCACTTTCAAAGTTCTAAAAAGATTAGAAAAAGGAAACCACTAAAGGAACATTCGTCCCCAGCATAGTCACTAAGTCTTTGGACAGAAAATTATCTTTAGCAGACAAAAGTGAACTCCCGACATCCAGTGCCTCAATCTAAAAACAACAGAAACAAAAAGACTTATGTTTTCCTAAGAAAAATTAGAACATGGAGAAAATACCTACCTAGAATTCAACACAAGTTCTCTTCTTCTCCCTACTCGTTAACTTTGGCTCCAACTCCAAATGCTATAAATGGAACCTGCAAAACAACGAAAACAATCAAGAAGACTACAACATACAAATAGCATGTGCATTGTAATACATATGCATCAATGAGACATAGGTATAGAAAAACAAAGCATTTTTGTATTAATGAATGTAGGAGAGATTACAATCCTTTATACATATTAACCTTGTAAATTTCTCCTAATTGTCATGTCCTTCCCTTGTCAAAAAATAATCCTTAAATCACAACTCAATTGCATTGATGGATAAAGGATCCTTAGGCACAAAGCAACAACATGAGGGCATAAATAAGAGTCTCCAAAATCCAACCTAGACTCCATGGGAGGCAATGAATTTATAGGGTAAATTGGGTAGTTTAGAATTTACCAATACAGAACTTATATCCATATAGGAGGGAGGATAAGCTCTAGGGATAAGAGATAAGACCTCAAGCATAGGAATTCAATATCTAATTTAATAGTAAATGGTTAAAACTACTCAAGAAACTTTTGGAAGGAAAAGATTCAAATTCCTTTTTTATTTTTTACCTAATTCTAGAGGCCATCGCACCTACAACATAGGCAACATGCATTGGTCAATGCATTTTCCTAGTGTACTACATGCAACAATGCATGTTGCTCAAAGGGAAAGTGGGATGGGTCCAAAAATGAGCTTTTTAAGTTGTTAAACCCACAATTTTGGAATTTTTGGAGAGAATATGTTCTAGGCTTTGTAGGGGATGAGAGCAAAGTGTCATTGGATGTTGATTGATCTAGTTTCTAGGTCATTTGATTAGTTGTGAGAAAATGACATGTAACATTAAGGTCCATACATAATCTTTTGTAGCCAGAGGAAATGGAATAGAGTGAAATTCATTGTAAAAACAAAAAGCTAAAGGCACCAAATTGCATTTTTTTATTCACGATGATTATTTCTACTGTTTTTATTTATTTATTTCAAATTGTCCAGATCAAATTTTGTCATCAACATTTTCTTGCCTAACTCGCCACCAGAACGTGTTTACATATATTAGCAATTAGATAATAGCTTTGTTACTACAGGTTACTCTGTGGACCCAACTATCTATTCTATTGCTTATTTATTGTTGAGGAAAGAGGAGTTGGTGGTGTCTTGGTGCCAAGATCTAGATGGATTGTTGGATCAATCTTTAGCGACAGTGATTTTGATGTGTTGTCAAGGTTATTTGACGTTTGAGGGAGAGGATAATGTGCTTTCATTTAAGTTTTATTGAAGAGTCTACATTTTAAAAGTCTGTGATTTGTTTGTCAATTTTTTTTTAACAAGAAAAAAAAGGACCTCTCAAAATTGTACAAACAATTCTTTCTATACATAATATCTCTTTGAGTATTGCAAAAGAAGCAGCAAACAAGACTATGGCGTCAACATCTACATGTATTTATGTAAAATTCTCCATTGTATTAATGTGGGTAAAAAAAATCCTTTTAAATAAAATTTGTTCATTGTTTTCTCTAATCAATAAAGCAAGTAGGGATTTGCTCGTTTTTATGAAAAAGTACTTATCAATTTGAAGACCAGACTAATTATTTTCATAGCTTTGTATACCTAACTATCCACGAAGGATTTTTAGATGCAAGAAATGTGCAATTCTGCAGCTGAAAAATAATTCTGCAATTGAAAAACAATTCTGCAGCTCTGTATTTAATTCAATGATCTATTTTTTGACAATGCATTTTAAATTCATAATCAGCGTACCATATCATCTACCTACTTCATCTTTCACATCAACATCATGTTGGCATGTCACACTCACGTGTGACTATTTTCACTATTTCACAAAAAATTTCAAATAAGCATAACTTTCTCATACAACATCAGTTTTCAACAATTCAAACTTCGTTGAAAATATCTCAATAATATATACACAATGAGAATGATTTCATCATAATTTGAAACAGTAGAATAATGAAGAAATTTCTGACAAGACATAACAGGTAACCCGAGGTACTAGTTTTGAAACAGGTAAAAATTCATTTGATTTTTTTTCCTAAACTTGTTTTATTAGTACCAATTCTCAGTTTTTTGTGTAAATGTCATGAATAGAAAAATTGATCACCTCTCTCTTTTGATAATATTACATTTCATTGCAGAAAAAGTACTAAGTTTTTGTAGGTTCCAGGAAAATAAACAAATGACCACAAGCAAATAGTGTCTCTCAAACACCACATTTCTTCAGAACATGATAAGAGCAACACCAAAGATGAAATATCCAAGCATGAGAACACAATTTTGGATAAAGAATCCTAAATTAGTTCCATCACACCATTTCAAAACCTTTCAGATATCAATCTTACCATTGCAATCCTACTTATTCAGTCAATAAAATCTTCATCTCATTTTCCTTCGCAGTCATTATACTTTCCTACCTCACTTTCACTAAACTATTATCTAGCAATAAAACCATTCATCTCCCCTACAACTCTAATTCATTCCATTTTCCTTTCGTTTTGTCAAATTAAACTTAATCCATTGCAAAAAATTTCATCCATAGTCCTTCAAAATTATTGTTTTATGCTCCCATTACATGATGGGGGATTCATTAAGGCCTCCCTTCTAACAAGTCTTGGCCTATCGACATCAACACATTATCTAGGTTCAAGGCTAGAGTCCTTATTAGTACCTTGAGGCTTGTATGCTTTAATGACAAGTTCTCTCACTAACAATCATGGGAATACATCAATGTCCCTTGATCGTTGGATCTTGCAAGTGGCTCAACATCAACTCATCTATTCGCAATATGTACTTAGGTACCTTGGCACTCATTGACATTAATTGTGAGTTTTCCCCACATTGGTTAACAACATTCATTAATGGCCAGTAATCCAATGAGTTCTATTCATGCTCGACATCAACACATTTATTCGCATGACTAGAATTGTACCATCAGTTTTTGTAATGATTGAAGACTACATCATTTCATCAGTTTGCAACAGGAATTAATTTGTAACAATAGCAATAAAGATCACAATCTGGTCATCAGAACAAAAAGAACAAAGAAGCAGATCAAATTCCTTTGTTTACATACTCCATGATCGAACATCAGCAGCAACACTCTTCAATATACACAACTCATCCACATTGAAGGTACATGAAGGTATGTTGTTTTCTAAATTTTAGTTATACAATTCGTTAAAAGCTAAAATTGTAATTTTGGAAAATTCATCACTCCATTTATACTCACTTTCTCATATTATCATAAACTGAAAACACCTTTAGTTGGGGGGGAAGCGACATCAATTCACATTTACATTTCATACACCATCATACATTTTCATTTCATTCCAACTCACATATTCCTCCCAATCAACTATTGTTGCACTATGATTCCAAATGATTATATGCTTTGCAAAATTATAGTACTTGAAAAGAAAATTCTCAATATTTTCATGCAACAATACTCAAAAACATTTTGGTTGTAACACAAAAACCAACCGTCAAAAATATATGTTGCAATCAAATATATTACACTTTACAAAAGATAATATGATGACGTAAAGTTGGAAGAGAATTCATACAAGTCAAAGCTCATAAAGAAGCAAAGCATTTCAAAAAGATCAACTTATGGATAAATTAATCAATGCAATAGTTGCATGAGGACATGCAACAACTTCAGTTGGGGGGTATGTTGAGTCTCAAAATTATCTTCCATTTTCATCCATATTTCCATCATTCCATAACCATTTAGCCTTCATCTCATAACTATCTAGCCCTAAAACCCTACATCAAGTAACCATCTTCATGATCATATAGGTTTGAATCCTTATTTTATAAAGTTGTTTATTTTATGCATTACAAGTGAATTAATGATTAAAAACTAGGAAATTAGCATAGTTTCATATACCTATATATGTGTTATGAGTTTTGTGACATGTGTAGGCTTATTTGGAGGTTCTAGAAGGGTCTTACTTGTCCTCACAAGCACAAATTCGAATTTCAACTCAAGACGTGGACCATATTCCAAGGAGAAAGATCATGGAGGTCTTTATGAGTCATAGGATTTGTATCTAATATTTAGGGATAAGATGAGACAAGTATGGATCTATTAGATATTGAAGGGATCTGCATTTATTGAGAAGATAACCCTAACTCATGTATAATAAGAGGTGCATCCTTCAAAGGATGCCAACAATTATCAGTTATTCATTAGCATGAGATTTATGATTGTTCATTCAGTATTAATATTATCATTTTCTCCAAAATTATGATTTATGAGTGTTGTTTGATTCTTAAGGTGTGATAGTTGTTCATGTGTGCTCGTTGAGGAATGGAAGGATCCTCGTCAACCACAATCTTCGTACAATTGTAACATAGTTTAATTTTTGTTATTTCCTTTCTGCAAGTATAATTAACTTTTCGCAACTATGATTTCTTTTCCTAGATTTGATTTGATTGTCATTAAACTGCTTTCTTACTAGTTATCCTAGTTTTCTTGCTTGACAACTAAATCACTAGTTGTTATTTACTGCTTTCTCATTAATTGTTATTTACTGCTTTCTAGATTATCATAGATTTTCTTCTTATAGTTATTCATATATTAGTTTTTTTTTAATAGTTTAGAAAGGCCATGGCATTCATAAATTCCACCTTTAAAATTTAACTTCCATCCCTAGAATTTAATTCAGTTTTCTTGCATGTGATTTCTTTTGCAGTTTTCTTTAGTTATAGTTGTAATACGCATTTCCATTATAAACAAACTTTCTACAACAACGTCATTTGAGTTTCCATATATTTTGGTTTTCTTCTAAGTTTACGAAACCCCTGGGTTGCCAAATTAAATGACATGGATTTAGCATACAATTAAATCACCCTACATTTTGGCGCCAGTGCCAGGGAAGCAAACTTAGATGTAACTAAGTTAGGAGGATTGCTTAGGAAGCATTGTCATTTAGGGTTATTTTTATTTGGGGTTAACATCATTTAGGAATTTTTTAAGTTTATTTGCATTTGCATATAGAAAACATAGAAATAAAACACAAATCAAAAACCCTCATTCACTCTATATATATATATATATATATATATACACAATAAAAATCCAATTGCAACAAACAGGATCTGAAGAGCTTTGTGCTATGACAGTTGAAGAAGATAAAGACCTAAAGATTACATTCAAATTTGATCTAAACTAGTCATCAGGCTGCAATTTTTAACATCAAATCTTCATGATCATGTCGAGGGGTTCACTAGGGTTTATTTTTCAAACTTGGATATGAGTTTACTCATGATCTTGTTATGCAAATGGATGCATTGGAAATTCTCTTATATTTAGGAGAATGTTTCATTTCTTTTTCAATAGAATAGAACTAACAAATAAAAACAAGTTTTTGTGATTTTTAGGATAAATTTGCAATTTTATGGTGCAGTAAGAACCACCCATTTACTAACCCTTGGCAAGAAAATTGCAATAAAATAAACGAATGTGAACAAGAAGCACAAGAGAATATTAAAGAGCGATAATTTCAAGTGTGAGATCGATTCTTCTTAAAATAAACCATTAAAATCTTAAGCATGCTCTCTACCTACGCTTTGTATGATTTGTGAGACAAGAAAACAACAATTTTTACATTAGTGTATAACTAGCATTTGCACCAGATGTTGCAAAGGAAACGCCGCAAGGCATAAATTGAAGAAAGCAAATAGAGCAAAAAAATACTTTGATAAAGAATAAGAATATATTGAACACTCAAATCAATGCCCCACTAACTGGAACCACTTAGTAGACATTCCATACAAAATGGGCATATGATCCAAGAACATTGGTGCATAAGAGAGCCAATTAGTATTTCTATAACTCTGTTCTTGACATATTTAGAAACCTGCAGTTTCATGGCAATCTCCAAATTATTCTCTAGAATAGAGGTGAACTAAATTCCATCTTTCTATATTCTAAAGAAGGAGGTCCTATCCCAGCTCGGTCAGGGGGTGACGGCATCAGTTCAATGGTCAGGGTGGAAATCTGGGCTGCAGAGAAAGAAGTGAAGGAAATGGCAGTCATTGTGTGCATTTGTGTGTTGTTTTTATTGTCATTTTATCAGAATGGGGTTTCAACTTCACAGGATAACTACCTTATAGATTGTGGATCAAAAAGTAACACAACAGTGGGTGGACGGATCTTCATTGCAGATACCCCCTCCTCATATATGTCAATTGCCACCAATGAAGGCATCTTTGCTAACACTACAAATTCCAATCTACAGGTTCCTTCTGGTATCTATTTGGCAGCTAGAGTATTTACTCAGAAGTCATCCTATACCTTCAGTATTGGGCACCAGGGCAGACAATGGGTACGTTTACATTTCTTTCCATTCTCTTATCAAATGTACAATCTTACAAGTGCCATATTTTCAGTAGCCACCCAAGGCTCTGGTCTATTGTACAATTTCCAAATCCAGAATAGTCCAATTGTGATGAAGGAATATCTCATCAATGTAAATGAACAAACATTGGTCCTGACATTTATTCCCTCCAATAATTCCTTTGCGTTTGTCAATGCCATTGAAGTTGTTTCTGTGCCGAACACTCTTGTTTCAGACATAGCTCAAGTTGTGCCCCTGCCTAATACTTACAGTGGTCTATCTGAGCATGCTTTTGAAACAATTTACAGACTTAATATGGGAGGACCATTGATTACCCCTGACAATGACACCCTTGGGAGACTTTGGGATCCTGATACAAGCTTCTTAGCTTCAAAATCGCTTACTGAGAGATAAGGTTCCATTTTTTCTGATGTCGTCTGACATTGAAAGTTTTGGGCCGAAAAGAATTCTGAGTAGACTTAGAAAGCTTCAAAACCGCGTGAGTCTTCCAAAAAAGACTTTTCCATAAATTCAGGGCTGCAAATCCTTTTTCATGCCGATTCTTACATTCATTCTGATCTTGCATACTGTTTTTAAACATATCAATATTTATTGTATGCATACATTGCTTTTAGTAAATGAAAAATTAATTGCAGTCCTACTCTGCTTTCATTTGCAAAGCCATCATTCCAGGACTTGATGTAATGGCCATTTGATGATGTGGTAGAAAGTTAGAAGAGCAGTGTTGACACTATAGGTAGTGGTTATATGCGCTGGTTATAATGGACAAATCTCACAATAATGGTCT
>APFE031012755.1:3713-45756 GCA_000404065.3 Pinus taeda | reverse complement strand
GGATTGAAACCTTGAAAATTTCTGAACTGTATCTAGCCATAGCCACCGGGAATGGTGGTCAAACTAGGCTAAATGTACTATTCAGGTTGAAGGACGTAAGGTGGATTGACCATTCCTTGGGAACCATATGGAACATAAGGAGTTTGGTACTGAACCTGAGTCTCATAAGGCTGTTGATATTGTAAATTGCTTGACCTAGATGGACTAATGGGATTTTGGACATATTGGTACTGGACATTGCTTGATCTAGCAAGACCAAAAATGTTTTGAATAACACCAGAAGAAGGCTAGTTCACCCCAACCATGTGAGCCTATGAGCTACTCACATTAGTTGTTCCCAACACCATAGAGACATTCATATTCGGCCCCCTAGGTGGTGGCACAACTTGTGCACTAACTGGAGGGACTAACAGAAGTAGGACTCGAAACTCTCGGTTACACCAGACATGTGACTTGGATTGACGAGACAAGAGGCTTCGGAATGGTGGGTTACACTGAGAGTGAAGTAGCTACAGAAATCATCATCTGTTGGGGGGTCAGATTCCGAAAAAACGGACCTGTGATAGGCATAGAGCCAGACGCCCAAACAAGATTATGATAAAGTGAAGAGGCACTAGGTGTACCTAAGACCAACAGTGCTAAAGTCACATAATTAGGAGGTAAGTCCTGATAAACACTGATGGGAATGCTTCTTGTGTAGGGGATACCTTTAGAAGGAAAATGATCTTCTTACTCTTCGATAGTGTGTGGAGTGGAAACCTCCGAGTGACCCAAAGAGGAGACTAGAAATTCTCCTTCAGGTTCCATGGGTGGAAACAAACGATTATGAATGAACGAAGATGTTCGAGGGGATAATTCCAAAGGATTAATTAGCTAATCATACAGAATATACGGATGTTGCGGTGATATCACAACAGGGTCAAAAAAAGGATTCAGAGGATAAACAACCAGTCCAGGTTGACCGTCAGTAGTTGGCTGACTCTCGAGAGTCTAGATAGGGTTATCCAGGGATTCTTGACTAATATCAGAAAGTGACCTAGTTTAAGGGAGGTGGAGGACGAGATGACAAAGGTTGAATTCTTAGAACAATTCCAAGATCAACACCTTGGTACTCAAGTGACTACGGTAATTCAGGAAATGGCTCCGTTGACAATCTTGTAGATGGAGGAGAGGAATATGAGCTAGGTGAACCGGATGGTTCAGCCACATTGGCTTCATCTCAAATAAAAGGAAAAGAGAGATAAATTACAAGGCTTTAAATGTGATTTAAGAGGAATACTCATGATTTGGTCTAGAAAATACTAACAGGGATGTTATGAGATCGTGGGCAGCAATTTTTAAAGACGCATAAAAAAACGGGTGCTCTTTCATCTTTTAAGAGTCGAGAAAGAAGCAAAGGTGACTCTATCGCTTTCGATTTGAAGTGAGCTTGAAAGGACAAGTGATCAGATGATATTTTAAGATTAAAGAGTCAAAAAGATCAAATGACTACTCAGGATGATCTAGGTAAAAAGGATTACTAGGTAATCGTGTACTGCAGAATACCTCTCGTTGAACCGAGAAGTACGGGTAGGCTATCTCCTCAAATGTTGTGTTCGGTGTATCAGGTTTACAAGGCAACAAACTCGGCTTCCTATGGATAAAGGATCGCAGCCTAGTGGGGTCTCCCTTTATATACTTGACAACACAGGGAGCACAAGTCCATACTAGCGTTGTCTAGTGCCAAAGTGAATGATAGTTTCTAGGTTTAAAGACGTCGTAACACATCTCTAGTCTAGACCTTCTAGCTGTGATCGTTAAGTTTCAAATGTGCCTTAGGATAATTGAGATCATTTTAAAGTTTATCTTGAATTATGTCTCGGTTTTCAGGCCTTAACGATGTGGCTCGAAAAATACTATACACAGCTAAATGAGACAAGAATCTATGAATTAGATGAATTGTTTACACTAGAGAGGGTAGAAAACACAATCAATGCAAACAACCAAGCAACTGAAAGCAAAATGACTTTTTCACTACTTTAAGTTTTGAAAAAAAAAATAATGAAAAAACTCTTCCCAATTTCTATTTTCCTAACAAGTGCACTTCAAGCAGTCCTTTCAAAGGTAAAAAGAAATTTTTTTCTTTTCAAATGCAAATGCAACTCTTGTCTTCAATGATGCTAACTAACATAACATATGGATGCAACAAACTAGAATTGTGTGCTTTTCATGAAATGACAAAAAGGAATTTTTTGTAGAACACTTCAATGAAAAAGGTTTCAAGACAATCAATCTTGAAACAGATGAAAAGACACAAAAAAGAACTTCCAAACTAATGACACAATGACTCTACCAAAAACAGGACAAGAAATGTGATCTATGTTGGAAAATAGACGTTTAAAAAATCAAACGAAACTTTTCAAACTTGAATGATGGAGATCAAAGTAATAAGAGGACTACAAACGAGATGCAAGGAGTAAATTTACCAATCAGCTGAATGGATGACAACCTAGATGTCCTAGATCCACTAACCACCCAAAGACTCAAGAAATCAAGCAAAATAAGGCAAACCAACGAGCACATAAACCAAGCCAAATTAAGCTTTCTAGTTAGGGAGAAATAGTCTAAAACAAGCTAAGAGGCAAAAATCAGGAGAGAAGGACACACTGATTGAGATTTAGCGTAAACCCTAATCTCCACCTACAGGCATCAGTGTGACTGCCTAACTAACAAAAAGCGCCAGAAGGCGGTCGGCGCGATTTTTTTTGAGAAACTTGATCCGATTGGCATGATTATTTTAGAAAAAATGTGCTGGCCGAGGATTCAAAGGAAAAATAAAAATTTTCTTAGGTAAAACCCAGACTTGCTACTGTAAATTTCAGACTCAGAGCAATAAACCAGGCAAAGTAGAGAATGCTAGAGGAAAATAGTGATACTAGAAAAGGTCACACAAAACCATGAAATTACAATCAATCAAATAGAAGGATTGGTTCCCTAGTATGGTCGCCAATTTCTGATGCAGGTAAATTCTAAGTGCGGACACAAAAAATTCCTCTAGCCTGAGAGAGTGGGTCTAGTCACAAACAAACAATCTATGGAATATTTCCTTAAGCTAGAATCAACTAAGAGGGCCCACCTATTAGAACGCTATTCCGCTTGGTGATGATCCTACTTCCTCGCTCTAGCTATCATTCATTTCCTTCCTTTGAACACCTAAAACAGGAAAACAACATCAAACAAAAAACGTAATAGCATACAATGTTGTATTCAACCTACTTAATAGGTCAAGGAACATTAAGCCATAAAGATGTAAAATGACACTTCATGTAGGAAATCAATCGATAGTTTCATTTATATAAATCAAAAGAGATTACATCCGGTGCCTTGATGTTGTTGTTCTCCTCTGATGTATCTGGGTTCCCACACTTCTACTGGCACTTCATGGACAACCCCAACAATAGAGGTTTTAAGTCCTCTTTCCCTCTAGTCTTAAATCACACCAAAGCACACTATTCTCCCTCAAACATACACTAGAAAACTTCAGACTATAGATGTTTTGTTGATTATTCTAACTCCAAACTAAAAAATAGGTTTTTCTTGGGAAAAAGAGAGGTTTATATAGATTGGATGGATGGGAGATGGTTCCTCTCCTCATGGGAGAAGGCCTTATCTCTTGGATTAGTTCCATCCTAATAGGGGAAAGGAGCCCAAACTGATCTCCTCGACTCCATCTGGCCTAACCATTTACCAGACTTCTGTTATGAAGCTTATAGAGCTGGAAGCTCCGGCTCCATATTTAAAAAAATTTCCAAAAGAGGATCGGCACAACTGAGAAATGGCTCAGTCGATCTGATCGACACTAGGGACAATTGTAATCCTTGCATATCGGCATGAGGAGGACACAGGCCATTAGCGTCGGTCTTGTAAACTAGGGTAAATAGAAGGTTTTTGGGAAATGATGCAAAATGGAATTGTTCTGTTCATGAAGAGGGACACAATGGTAGTTTCTTCATGATGGAAAAGCATGTAGGGTTCACTATAGAGGTCCTCCAGGATCATGGAACACGGATTACAGGGACAGTGACAAAATTTTATGTAACAAAGCCCCTTATCGATTTATTCACATCACAACATAAATCACATTTAACTCATCACTGAAGGCATCTCACCTAATCTACACTTCCTAGCTCCCTAAGCCCACACTTCCAAGCCTGGGTGGTGAGAAGGTTTTCGTCTAATAGTACATAAAAAAAGTTACTTTTGTTATGGGCCTAGTCAAGTTACATGATGTTTTCACTCAGTATCACATAACTTAAATTTGTAAAGTTATTTTTGGTGTTCACATGTATACATATGAAATAATGTTATAGTTCATTAACCAGAGAAAATACCAACATTATGGGATGATCTAGCAAGCATGAATTCGTTCATACTAACCATTTGTTGCCTCCCATGTTGTAAAAAAACTCCCTATTCCAATTGTTTTCTCGCAAAATGAAGTATCATGCATGGTCATATAATAATAGTTATTTGTTTCACTCATGCATTTTCTCATTATTTATACTCATCTTCATGCATAAATGATCTTTTATATTAATATCTATGACCATTACTATAAAGTGAAAGAAAAAAAAGAGCATTATTGTCACTTCTGCAAACATTCTTATGAAATTCACTCTCATTCTATAAGATACATTACTAGGTATTATGTCTCATTTATCAATTATGCTCTAATTTGTGCCATATGAAGAAAAGTTGCATTTATGAGTAGATTGCAACTCCTTCACATTTTTTTTTGCATCTAGTTCCATATTGTTTTCATGAGCAGTTCATATGGGCATAGAAATGATTTATTCCTTTTGTCATATCTACCATATCAACATGCATGTTTTCATTACACTTGTCTTCAATGTATGCATGAACAGTCCCCCTCCCCTAGTTGCATATATCCCTTGTAGATATATACAAAATACTCAAACATCATGCAAAACATGACTTCAAATAGTCTTTATTTTTTTATTTTATGATCAGAAAATTAATGGCTACATAATAAATCATCTTGATTTCACTACAGTATGAGATTCTTTAGAAAATATTTACGAGGAAATTGAAGAGGATAGAACAAAAGAACTAATACGACATGGAGAGAAAACATATATAAGAGGATAATATTTTTTATTCATTTTGACATAGATTCTGAACATGCCTCTTCCTCACCCAAGTATGATGGAATTTCCTGAATCTTAGGCACCCCAACAACTAACACAAATTATGGTTGGGTGGCCAACTCGATCAGGCATGCCTTTGGATTTATTCATTGGGCCACCATTTCTTACCACTTTGTGCATCTTGTCATCATTCCTCCTCAGATACTCTCTTCCTTATCTCAAGCTACATCGTTTCATGCTCAACACCCCCTTGACTCCCTTGCACAGTTGGGATTGTGAAAACTTCATGCATCTACCATGCTTGTACACTCTCCTTATGGGGCTACCTAGTCTCATACTCACTCTGACATCCCTACAATTGAAGCAAGAGGGAGGAGAGAAATATCCTTCACTCATATGCACCCAAATATATAATGAGAGATAAAGAAGGAGAAGAAGAGATCCTCCTACGTGGCTAGTACAAGTAGTGATCTAGAGCTAACTTGAGTTTTTTTTCTGATATTATGGGTTTTTACTTTATTTTACTTGTAGTTATTTCAGAGTTTTACATTGGCATATATGTGGGAGAACACTTTATTTTGATCATGGTATATTTTTTTGATTACGTTATGTTACATGGTATAAACAAGGCGAAACCACATGTTTCATTATATATATTTATGGATGATGACTCACTTTATACGTTTGATTATCATGATGGTGGTATTTTCGATGATGTCATATTTTATATGTTTTATTATGGAGTTACTGTAGGCTTTAACCCCGTACAGAAATTACCTGCATACGAATTCTAAAACACAGAAAATAAACAATAGCGAGAGCATAACACATAAAACAAATATACACAGAGATTTTCCCTTGATCCCAAAACTGGGACTACTGAATTAATTTTTCATTATATTCCATTCAATGTTACAATACATATATATACATGTCGAAGCATCCAATACCATGGATCGAAAATCATCGCGCCCAAAACCATGTGTGAAAACCATGCACAAAACCATAGGTAGGTCCGCCCACCTAATCTAGGGTCCAAAAACATTTTCCCAGGGCATTGCCCCGGACCCCGTAGAGGGGGGCTAACACCCCCCTCAAACCCCCTGTGAGCCCCCCACTATGTAATCGGCACAACGAAGGGGGGGCTCTGTCCCCCATCTAACCCCCCAGTTAACTAGGGGGGCTAGTCGTGGATAGAATATAACACAACCCAACAATTACAAGGTTAACATAAATTCATTATGGACATAGTCGGGGACCCCACCTATTTTATTCAATTAATTTATTAAAAAGAACCCCTTCTACATGCCTTCTCTTGAATTAAAAAAGAAAAAGAAGTTTAATATAACACAATCATTAGTTAGGTGACAAATTTTCCATCCAACTACCTAAGGGAGGTATAAAAATAAATAAAAGGCAAGGAATAGAGAATGAAAAATGCTATTGATGAGAGGTAAGCATAAATTTTGAATGTTGTAATTCTTTCCTTTGATTCATATAATCTAGAGTACCAGAGCTTACCTATTTTGGTGATAGCATAAATCGTTTCGAAATTGATGAGGAAGTGAGCTCATCTAATTCCTGGTTATTTCTTAAAGGTTGCTATGAATTTCTTACATCAATTAGTGTTGTTAAAATGTCTGATATTGCATATTATCAGTGCTAACTAGTATAAATTTTGCAGAAAACACTGTTGTCCAATCTTATCAAAAGAGTCCATGTTGCCCAACATTTTGTCTTGCTTTATAATTTTCCATTTCAGATGTCTATGTATGAATTTTTTTACATCTTAGACATTTTTAAGTGTTTCTTGTTCATGATTTTCACATGAATCAGTTGAAATAATATGTTGTACCCTCATTTGTCAATAAAATCAACATTTTTGATGGCTAATATATTTTTGGCATATTCTCTCCAATGTTTTTTCTTTATATTTTTAATCTTTGAGAAGATATTTCTCTGACATTAACAACTGAAATTATTATTAATTTATATTGGATTTTATAAAAATACCTGTGGAGTCTTATAGCTGACAGGGTATGGATTTTTTAGAAATTTTCGTGTAAATTAATCCATTCATATTGTCGTTAGTTTGTTTTAATTTCAATTATTTAGTTACAAAAATGTATAGAGCCATTTGTATAATTGCTTTTCTATTTATTTCGCCATTGTAAACAATTTTCTTTAATTTTGTTGTATAAATTTGCTATAAATAACTTTCTTTGTTTCGTTGTAAAAATTTGTTGTAATTAATTGTAACATAATTTTGGGCATTAAACCCAAGGCCTAGTCCCATTCTTTTAGCATCCTGGTGAGATTCGAGGGTGTCGACAACAAAGCAAAAAACTTCATCTGTCAATTGTAACTATGTTGGTTTTCTAAGTGATGATCTAAGAAACATCGATGTTGCTCCCCCTATTTTTTATTTTGATATCGTATTAAACTATGTTTTATAAATATTTTAGGTTGCTTTACACACACATTTTTTATTTTTTATGATTTTATTTGTAATAATGTTGGTTTTCTAGGCAATGTAAAAAGAATTGCAATATTAACCCTCAATGAGAAAATAAATGTGTTACTTATAACATCATGTTTTGATTCAACAATTTATTTCATATGTTCAGTTCATAATGATACAAATTTTCCAGGCTATGGTTTCAAATAATTTGCAAGTTTAATATTCAAGAAAGGGGGTGCTATTTCTAGCACAACTTTTAGTTTTGGGGTCAATTTTAATGTTTTTGTTCAAGATGTTTATAGTTTTCGAGACCATGATTTCAACCTAATTGTAATTTCAACCTTGAGAAAAAGGGGTTGATTATATGATCATCTCTTTTTCTTTTGTGGGTCGATTTTAAGGTTTTTGTTTGAAACTTCACAAATAATTATTAGATTTATTATTTTTTTTTTTTTGAAAAAATGATTTCTTCTGATAGCACTATTTTTTGAAATAGAGAAAAGGTAACCACTAAATTTGACCTCTAAACAATGAAAACACTGGAGAGTTCTTGTTAACTTGGTAACTCAGTTTTACGTATTGGAGAATTCCAAGGGATGTCCTCCTTGCATCAAGGTTTAATTGATTCCTCTTCTCAAGGCATCACATTCCAAGATAAATAGGCCTACTTGAAAACCTCACTCCACACAAAACAAACTTACCAAGTTAAAAAGAAGTGTGGCTTCAAAATGAAAAATCTAGCCATGAAAACCCCTATTTTGTGTAAAAACATGAAAAAATACCCATAAATCAAAAAGTGGTTTTACCAGCAACACAATTTTTTCAGGGTTCAAATTCCACACTTTCAATCATGGCATTAAAAACCATAGATATAATAACTGAGAAAAAACCTTAAAAATCAACAATTAAATAAAAAAGTGGTTCTATCAAAAACAATTTTTTTTTTAAAGGTTAAGTTATAACTCATTTGAAATATTACTGTAAGACGACCTAACCCACTTTTCAATGAGGTATTAAAATTGCACCATTCTTTTACCAATGGTCTAGAAAATATCATTAGAGTAAACAAGTGCTACATAATAGCTAGTGCTTAGTTTAAATATAACTAAATTAAAATAAAAAACAAAGAAGATTTGCTGACGGATAGATGGATAAATTGATAAAACGACAACATTTTAAAATTTCAATGAATCATATTTTCCCATAGAAAACAAATATATTTATCAATAATGTTGGACCATGAGAAGATATCTTCTTTGACAAGTGAAGAATTGAGAAAAACTAATTTTTGTAATAACTTGATTTTTTAATATTATATATATATATATAATAATAATAATATTATATATATATATAATCCTATTGCAAACCATACCAAATTCCCAGGATTCATGCCCATAGATTTGGTTGTAACTAAAAAGGGAGGAGAGAGTCTATTATAACCACTTAAGCATAAATTTCTTATTGCATAAAATTTCTAATTACAGTAACTATACCACATGGCATTATATTAGGAAAAGGTTGCTCTTGCCATTATTACGCAACTTTCATAAGATTCTAAAAATTAGTAACTATATATAAGTAAAACTATTACTATACATATATACTCATCACAAAATAAGATTCTATTAAGATAAATAAATTAAAATATTAATAAAAAATAAGAGAATTCAATTTATAATGTTAAGGTATGGATAAGTTGGAATTTTTTTTGGTCAACCACAAAAGAATAGAAATTCTAACAAAAAAATCCAATTATACACTTGCATAATAAAATCATAAAAAACTTCATTTTTTAAAGACAATATAATGTCATTTTTTTTTGTTTTAAAACACCTTCTCTTAAAAAATAATTAAGCAAAAAAAGTAAAAATGATTAAAAAGAAAAAGTCTAAAACAATCTAGGTACATCTTTTTAAACAAAATTAAAGAATTAAATTAAATTGAAAAAACAAAAAAACACACATACATATAAAATAAACAATAAAATAAATCAAGGGGAAAAAATAAAAAATAAAATTATTAAAAAATAAATAAAAACAAACAAACAAAAAGTGAATGTTCACTCTATGAATTTATTTTTTCCTTTTTCTAACAATAGGTGTTTTTCCAAAAAATGTAAAGGTAGTCTTTTTTTTCTTCTTTAAATTGATTTTTCTATACTCATTTGAATTTAATTTTTCTTAATGAAAAAATAAAAAAATTCAATGATTAAGAAAAGGGTTTTAGTCAATTTATGTTTTTATTTTTTATTTCAAAGATACTTTAGTCAATCAAGATTATATTGTCATTTAATTTGTAATTTTAAACCAAAAAATAAAATAAATAAAATAAAAATTAGACAAACTTGAAAAACACTTAAAAACAACATTGAAAAAAAGAGAGGAAAAAATATAAACATACATGAAAAATGCTTAAAAAACCAACATTTGAGAAAAAAAAATAGGCAAAGTTGAAAATTGCTTAAAAAATCAACATTTAAAAAAACATGTTGATACTTTATAGAATAGAAGATTTAAAATGTAAAAAAATTGCCTCTCAAGAAAAAGGGGTGGTACTAGTAACACCACTTTTCGAAGCAAGGGTGAAAATCACCATTAAATGTGGCCTCTAAAAAATGAAAACTTGATGACCTTCTTGTTAAGTTGGTAGCTTTGTTACAAAGGTATTCTTTTTAAACAAAATTGTTCATATGAGGTAGGATCTTTTCATAAATTTTCACAAATTTCTTTATAGTAGAAATTAAGTCATGAGAACCGTGCAAGCTCTTCAAGGTCTTGGGAAAGGCCAAACTTGCATGTCCACAACTTTCATGGGATCCACTCGCACCCCATATTAACTTATAATGTGGCCCAAGTATTCAATTTTTGAAGCCCCAAAAGCACATTTATAATATTCAATGAAGCATTGGACGCCCCTCAAGATTTGCAATTATTTATCAACATGTTTGATATGGGACTCCCTTGTCTTGTCATAGATCAATATATCATCAAAGAAGACCAACAAAAATTTGTGTAGGAAGGGTCCAAAAATCTTGTTCATGAGGCTTTGAAATATGGATGGAGCACTACCAATTCCAAAGGGCATCACTAACAACTCATAGTAATCTTCATGTGTATGGAGAGTTATCTTGGGTATGTCCTCCTTCTTCTTTTGCATTGGGTGATATCTTGAAGTAAGGTCTAGTTTACTAAATAACTTGGCTTCATCATTAAGCTAATTCAAGAGATCATCACTAACAAGAATTAGAAATTGTCCTTGATCATTAATTTATTGAGAGCTCAAAAATAAAGATGTGTGTGCCACTTTCCTTCTTTCTTTAATACCATGACCATTAGTGAGAGATAAGGATTGTTATTGGCTCATGTATGACTCCAACCCTAATAGTTCTTATATGATCCTTTTCTATTTCATCCCTTTGTGTGAGAGGATGTCTGTATAGATGCACATTGGTTTGACTATGTGTAACTAGTGGGATGCATGGTCATGTTCACCATGTGAATGTGGTAAGTCATGGGGTGTTTCAAATACATTCTAATATTATTAGAGATAATAGTTTGTTCCCGTCCTTCCTTAGTGAACCTCATTTATAAGTCCTTGTAATCCATTGTTATTAGTTCCAAGTTGCGTTAACATTTGCACCACAAAATTCATCACAACCATCGATTTCAATAGTAAACATATAATATTTGAGATGGTACCACCGATTTCTATCATTATTTAAAATTAGGTATGCAATGGGTTTAAAAATGGATTTTTCAACCACTCTTCAATGGATAAAATTGTGGTTGTTGCTACTATCAATTAAAAAAATTACCTTGCATTTCTTAATGTAACCAGTTAAGCTTAGAGTTTTGAGTATAGAAAATACAAATAAAGCATGGAGAGAAATTTGGGGCTACTTACGTGGAATTTGTAAGGTTGGCTATTCTTCAGGATGAGGGGTTGCATCTTCACATTTTAGGTCAATATTGTCTCTAATGGGGATATCCTCTGAGTGGTTATTGGGGAGACATCTGTTTCAAAAAATTTATGTTATTTATAATTATGTACTTTGAAATACCTCCCATCACAATTATAAAAAATTTGGAGGTGTTGGCATTTTTCCATATCTTCTAGAGATTAATTTTGGTTTCACAAGGAATGAGAATGGAGGGGTTAGGAGTGGTTTTGAAGGGAGGACAAGAGAAATAAGTGAACTTTTGTCTTTTGGTTTGCACATTTATCACCATTTCAAATTTGCAAGCTTCCTCATAGACCTCCAACCAAGTAGTTAGTCACTACAACATGGATTGTGCTCTAAAATCCTACTTGAGACTACTAATAAAACATTCTTAAAAAAAAAAAAATCATACATGCCCTACGTGTAGATTTCCAATTTCTTAAAGGTTTGTATAGGGTCTATAATTTTTCTTGTCTAGTGTAATGTTTTCAATCATCACAAATAGTGAGTGTCATGAACAAAACTAGCATAAATATATTCTTAGAATAGATCCCTCCATAATTTTTCTTATACCATGGCCATGATTTCCAACATTATAATCAAAATATAAGAAACCAAATTTACATTTCATTAGTTCATCAATAATGTCATGGATATTTCCATTTGGGTAAACCAATATGCTAGATTAGAACAATCAAATTTTTTCATGTTGAATTCAGGGAGACACTACCACAAATTGTGATCTTGATATTGTGGTTGACTATTATGGTTATCTAAAAAGAGTGTGTTGGGGTGTCTCTATTTACCTTCTAAATATTCCCTCATGGTTGAATCCATGTGGGGTTATGGCCCCTTGTGCTTTATAGATGCCACTAGTGAGCTCAAGTATTATTTGATAGAAACGGTTTATTAGGCCAAATATTGGGTAATTCGGTGGGTAATATTGGATGTAAGTTCAATATTATAACGATCAATATTTTCTTCAAGCTTAGAAATAGATTATTAAATATTTTGGTACTTATTTTTTAGGTATTCATTGTTTTCCATGTTGCGAGTATGAACCATGGGACCACTTAACATCCCACTCAAGTGTCATTATTCACTTATTTCAATACATCTAGGCAATTGAGGGGAGTATTTAGAGAGGTATTACCAATAATCATATTGTGAGCCCATAGAAAAATGGTTACTCGATAGTAATCCCCATGCAATTAGCGTATCATAAGGAATTTTATAAGATAGGTCTCCTATAATGGTACTGGTAGGACATAGAATTTATATTTATATTTTTCTTCTTTATGTTGGTGGGGGTATTACTATGATTATATAATTCCCAAATTCCTTCTATACTCAAAGGCACATGAATTTCATTATCAAATAGTGAAATATGGGGTTTTTAGTGTCCTAAGGATAGGGGAAGGTCCAACGTTGTATCTCTCTAATATATCAAAGGGTTTCCAACAATAGTACTCAACCATCTGCTTAAAAAAACCAAATAATAAGGATACATCATACTGTTAGGTCCTTATAATACTAGTGTAGCCCCTTATTGTTTTTTTTAGTTTAGCCCCCTTATTCTTATTGTTGTGCCCATGTAGTCCCCATACTGTTATTATTATGTCCTATATAAGTCCACTATTGTTATTGTTGTGCCCTTACATTATTCTTGTTATGTAGGCTTTGATTATATTGTGAACCCTTAGACTCCTATATATACCAAGGAGGTATTATCATTTGTATAATTCAATAATTGTTAATTTATGTGATGTAAAGGAGGTTTTCCCCTTGAAGAGGTTATTTTTGAAGTCGTTGATCTATCTTTTCTTGTGTTTTGAGAGATGGTTGCATAACATTTGGTATCAGAGCTTTGGATTCTAGGGTTTCACTTCTTCAAACAGGCCATCTTGGCATTTTCATTATAACACTTTTTCTACAAGGCTTTAGAATTGGTGAACTTTGTGTAAACATTTTAGATCTTGGTTCGCAATATTTTTGGAGATATGATCCAGGGAAGTTGGAGTTTTGCCGGCTCTAAAATTCAGTCTCAAACATGTGAACTAGGGAAAATTGTCATAACTTTTGTTTCAGGCATTAGATTTAAATTTGGTAAAAAGTGGCTAAAAGTGCACGAACTGTAGCTTTTCGTGCAACAATTTCATGGCCGAAGGTCAAAACAGTGACACATGGAACTCTGTACAAGTTCACTCTATTGAACGAGTCTATAATCAGGTCATCATGGTAGATCAATCATAAATCATTCTTGAAGACTCCAATCTCAGTATGAATTATGGGATTGGAAAGAAGACTCATACGGCCACCATAAGAGGAAATTTCAGACATTGAAGATCCGAAGTTATATAGATACAACATATTCAATATCGAGATCCTACAAAGTAAGAAAAACGTGTATTTTATAAAATTTGCATAAGTTTTGTTTGAAAAATCATTTTGGAGTGATTCAAGGGGCATAGTCAAGCATAAATATCATTATTTAATTCCAAAATGATTCTAAGCAAGAAAATGGAAACATCTAGTAAGAAACCATAAATATCTACCATGATGCATGAAGAAGAGGAAGAAATGTAACATGCTATATCAAAATTACGAGACCAAGTGCAAAAAATTTTGCTCTCGTAAAGAGTAACCAAAAATGAAATGGAAGTTAAGATGGACTGTTTGAAGAATGGTTTAAAATTAGACATGTATGGTTTGACAAAGTTGCTACAAGAAATTATTTCTACTGGCGAAAAGGTATTAGATGAAACTCATGATGAGAAAAAAAGAAATGTTAATCATGATTTCATAGACTCTAATGTTGTATTGAAGACCCACCATATTCCAAAGATTCATGTGAGGAAGTTTGGTGGAAAGGATTTGGTAACATGGATACTACATATGGAGCAAAATTTTGATCTCTATAATGTGCAACACACACAAAAGGTACGCATTGTAACTTTATATTTAGAACCCAAATGGTTTGTATGGTATCGATTGCTTTGTTCTCGTAAACCACTTGTCACTTGGTCAGTTTTTACGAAGGAAATGATAGAACATTATGAGGATAAAAAGAGAAACACCTTCTTTAGCCAATTGATAAATCTCAAACAAAAGGGTTCAATGGAAGATCACATCGAGGACTTCCAAAAATTGAATATAAGGGTAAATGATATTCCAAAGGAGCATAGGGTTGATGTCTTCATAGGGAATTTAAAGGATAACATCCAACATGAGGTTCTCTTTTGGGAACCTAATTATAACACCCTCATCCCACATCCACCAAAGTAACCATTCCAACTAGGGTAAAAATGAGACGAGAGGCTACTATGATCAGATTCGACCTCCTATGTGACCTTAAGGAAGTGGAATTGATGGAAATATCACACACAATCATCCAACATCAACAACAGAACCCTCAAGAGACATGCCAACCACTTAGACAACCTGTCCCTGGGTCGCACTATTGTTCTGGATCTCTTAGGCCATAGTTGCTCTTATGCTATGGGCAAGCGAGTGACCAGAAACCTAAAGTCGCTCTCACGGGCTTGCTTGCCAGGGACAAGAGATCAAAATTGCCAGTTTTGTGCTAGTGACCCTGAGATTTAAGCCACTTTTCGAGGCCCAAAGCTCAGGGCACTGTCCAAAATGGAGTGATAGCTCAAAATCATTAAAATAATAGGGAAACAATGATGCAAAAGCAATACGATGAACAAGACCATAACCAAACCCCTACTAGCCATGCCATGCATTTTGTCGAACATATCATTAACATGTAACCTACAGGTGTAAAAAAAAGACTTAAGTGTAGTGATCTTATACTTATTTGATAATTTCTATGAACCATTGTTCCCTCCTGTCATTTGTTGCATTATCATCTATTAGGCCATAGATACATTATCCATTCATTTAAAATTAAAAACATGTTGAGAGCCATACATAGATTCTGTCATAAAATATACATATAACCAACATAATAGGATGCTATGGGGAAAAATGCACAGTGTATGGAGAATGTAGATACCCTCAAAGGTCTTCCCGAGACCTTCGAAAGACTGTAATATTATCTACAACTGCATAAAGTTACATGCATGTTCATAGACAATAACTAACTGTCAAAGCATTAGAAGTAGATTACCTCAAGTCTCCGTGTAGATTTGTTTGGAGATCACAATGCAGCCAAGTGGAACTCCCTCAAAGTTGGCTCCAAATCAAGTCCTTCACATAGAAGAGACAAGCGTAATCACAACATACAACTCTGATAAATAATACATGAATATATAAAAGAACATCTAATTGCATACAACTAAGCTACTCACGCTAATAGGCATTGAACAAACAACTAAATGAATGATAGTATCAACACCATGAGTAGACAGTACAACTGTAGTTCTATATTAATGTTGGAGGAGTGATTACAACCATATGTTGTATCAACCTTCCTTTACCCCTCCAGCTTCTCTCTCTCTCTCTCTCTCTCCCTTCTTCCTCACTTCTTATGATATGAGTCAATGCTCAACAATCATGTATGCTATCCTTTCAAATGCTTTGACCTCTTTCACTATAACCCTCACTTTGCTTATATAGCAATTGAGTTAGGGTTGCCAAGCTGCTCTTTGATTTCACTAGGGAAAAAGAAATGAACTTGCCATGCTTTTCAGCTCTTTCCCATTTTCCTCCATTTTCCATATTAGAAATATCCAATTATCTCGAATTTGGATGTTTCCTTGCTTTTCTTGAGTAATTTTAGGAACAAATATCTAGATATTTGTGAGTCAATTCGTTCGTTTGACCCTTGTAACTTCACCAAGTTTCACTAACATTGTTCCCATACTAGCAACATGCTTTAGTAGGGTCACTAACGCACCTCTAGACTTGGTAACAAGATTTATAAAGCAGGTTGTTAGTGCACAGCCAACATTAGTGTGGAATCAAGGCCTATGATTGTGGTGTTTGTTTCAGCTATCATGTCTTTGCCCTTTGAGTTGATGAGGAGGTCAATCTGTTGTATAACAGATGCCCCCTAAAGTATGAGATCAGAGGCTGTGACGATGGTTGAAATACTTTACTAAAACTATAATTTTCCTTTCAAAAAGAGAGAGAGGATTGAAGCTTCAGGCAGCAGTAGAAACCTAATACACCAGATATATATATAAACTGCTAAAATAATGTCCTAATTCGAGTATTCCCATGCTCAGTAGCTATGTCAGAGTGATTTTCTCCCAAGAGATATGACAAATGCTAGCCACCGATAAGAACAATGTGGATTTGGTGTCATAATAGAATCATCATGATAAGTTGTCTCCATAAAACAATATCTGCAGCTTGGGAGAAGAAACAAGGCTGAATGATGCAAGCCTCTACCCAAGGTCTTGATTTCCGCTTCACTGAACAACAAATATCGATACATGTGAATATATGCATTGATGTTGAACATGCATGAAATCATCTGATTAACCATCAATAATGGAGACCATTAATAGATGCAAGGAAGGCCACCAATAATGGTCATGGTCTCCAAGATGGACAGTACAATCTAATGAGTGTGAAAAATGTCTTTGTCGTCGAACACCTGTTAGAATCGATTAACCAGGAGCCAATAATGAGAACCCCTGATCAAACACAAGGCAACCTACCACTAATGTCTGCAAGTACCAAGGCACTGAATGTGTTTTTGGGTTGTCTTCCTAGATAGATTGTTGAAGTCGATAGGAAGAAACCTATCGAAAGGTAGGAAATAATGTGTCCTACATCAATCGACATGAAATGAGACAAGAATGATTTTGTTTTTTGATGAATATTTTGAGAATTTGGGTCTAAACAACGGAGGGCATGATGGAAGGATATGCTTGGTGGGTTAATGGAGGAAACAAAAGGTTAACCCTTGAACAATAGAAGGCACAACAACGGTTTTAACCATGTAGCACTAAACTCATGAACACTACAGAGTGTTAGTATACAGAGATGCAATTACATCAAGGTATTTAGGCTAAACTCATAGGATGGTAGGATTCATATTGAGAGGCCGTCACAAGGAAGGTTTATCCGAGGGAGTGCCATATTCAAGGGAATGACTGCTGCCAAACCACAATTTCTAATACTGAACGCAGTTGTACTGTCAAATTTCCCCATCTGATTAGTTTAATGAGTCCAGATGGGTAAACTCATCGATCTTTTCACTTTTAAAGAGTCTGAAAAGGACCACAAAAAGAGTGACTCTCTACCCTATCTGATTAGTTTAATGAGTCCAGTCAAGCAAACTCATCGATTTTTTCATGTTTCAAGAGTCTGAAAAGTATCGTAAAAAGAGTGACTTTATATCTTGTCCCTGTAATTTAATGAGTCTAGACTAGACAACTTGGTGGTCTTTTAATGTTTAGAGAGTCTGAAAAGATCGTAAAGAGCAACTCCATGGTGGTCCCTTTTTCATAGTTGGTAACTGGGTGCAACAAAAGGTTAATAGTATACCTGGATCGGTTACTTTTCCGTAAGTTAATCTATTGATTTCGGATAAACAAAAACCTATGTTCAATAGATGTCGACCTCATTTTGTTACGAGGAGACAGACTAAACTCATTTTTTGTCGTGAATTTTTAATGAGTCACACAACGACAAACTCAATACCTTCATCAAATTTTAACGAGTCAAATGAAGGAAACTCAAGGTATCTTTTTCAGTTTAGTGAGCGAGGAAAAAGAGGTAAAAGAACTGATCATTCCTCCTTTGATGTTTTAACAAGCCTGAAGGAGAGAAAAATTCGAGGATTTTTTGATTTGAGAGCGAGAAATGGTCCCAAAAAAGAGAGTGCTCTGGTTGTTGCCATATATTTTTAACAAGCCTAGTGACAAAAACTCAGGATTTTTCAGATTAATGAGCAATAAAAGTACCTAAAATAATGCTCGGGTCATCTTTATAAATGTTTAACGAGCCTAAAGACAAAACTCAAGGTTTTTTCAGTTTAATGAGTGAGAAAAAAACGCCAAAAAAGAATTTGCTCAATTGGTCTTTTTCAGTTTTTAATGAGCTAGAAAAAGATCGAAAAAGAGTTGCTCATACCATCGTCGTATATGTTTAATGAGCCCAATGATGGAAGGCTTGGGGATTTTTCAATATTTTTAGAGCAAGAAAATATCCCATAAAAGAATAGTGCTCTTTTTGAGAATTGCATGTAGCTGTTACTTCTTTTCATTCTTGAAGGTACTTTCATAAAAAAGTGGTAAAAATATAAAAAGGAAGCAACTCCTAGCATATGGGTTCATGCATGATAAAATATCATGGAGAATGGACTACTTCCTCTTTAATGATTTCAAAAAATCATGTCTCCAAAAACAAATATAAGGAAATGTTTTGAGTGTTTACATTTACCATTTTCACTATTTGAGTTTTGTGAAAGCATTTTGGAGCTAAAGAGGAGAAGATTTTCCATGGACCATTGTAGGAGATCTGGGCTACCATTCGATGTGCCGTCAGTCCGAAGTAAAGGCTAAAACCTTTCTCTATGCATTGCTTAACTCTTTTTGACAATTTCAAGGGTGGAATTTTGTAGATCTGAGGTGCCCTAATGCCCTGTTTATGCACTAACGCCCTCCAGATGGCTTGTAGGTAGCGTTAAACACTATGTACGAGCCACTGGAGGGCATTAATCCTCCCTGTGGAGCACTGGGGTTAGCGTTAGAGCTAAAGGGTGTAGTTAAAACCCTCATGCATGGATTCCTGAAGTGTTTTTGCCCCATTTTGACTATATATTTTTAGGGTTATTTTGTGCAGGTTTTAGGCCATAATGATTCACCTATGTAGAGAATGAGCCCATGATAGCCAGGAATTGCTGATGCGAAACGATCTAGCATTCATACTTGCATTGTGCTGCTGTGGTTTACTGAAGTATAAAAAACTGGAGTTGATGAAAGGGCAGGAGGATTTATTGAGATGGATTATCCAGTGCTGGGATGAACATGAGAAAGTGTTCAGGATTGGAGATTAGGAGCTGGCTATTGACAGTGATGACATATATTTTTTGACTGGTTTTTCATGCTGTGGGGCACAGGAAAACCTCAACGGTGGTAGGCCAGATCCATGATCTACCTCAGAGCTGGTGCAATCCTACCGCATCCTTGAGAGTGGACTAGTCAGCAATAGAGTCCCCATAGAGAGGATAAGGTCGAGGTCTATGAGGGTAGTTTTATGGTTGATTGTGTGGTTGGCGGGGTCAAAGAGTCCCCACGTTGTGACAAAGGCCCAACTATTGCTTGCAGTTCACTGTGTCCAGCCATAGATGTTCAATTGGTGTGAAGCAGTGCTTCGTTAGTTGAAGGTAGAATTAACAGCATGCAAGACTCGTACCCAACATAGTTTTGGGTATGGTACCATAATAGTTTCATTCTTCCTTGAGAGGGTTCCTGTTATGCACCCAAGGATGAGCTTAGGTCCCCTTGATCTGAGTTTGCCAATGCAGGGTCGCTGGTCATCACTCGATCCTCGCACAGGAGGAGGACCGATCTGACATTTCTTCAATGAAGATTCCTTCTAGTGGATTCGTGGCCAAATTGTGATGATTGATGACTATGCTTATGAGGGCATGGATTTTACCGACGACCTGGACTTGATGCTGCTGCCCGGGACCAATTGGGGTCCTCAAGGTGAGAATGATTTTTGACAGTACTTTTAAGTATTTTTGGATTTTTGAATGTTTATGTAATGTTTTTTATAGGTGAAATAAGAACTGAGATGAAGTTTTATGCTTAACATAGATGTGGCACCATTACGACCTACAGGTGAACCTTGCCATATGCACAAGGAGGCCAACTATCTGCTGGGGGGAGTGATGTCGACAGTCTCTGTGAGGTTCTGAGGAACCTGGAGGGTTTGACTATGGGTGTGTGCCCCCTTCCGATGAGGGAGATTCCCGTCCATATGCAGTGGCACACAGTCGGTGTACTTGAGCAGTTTCTTGTTCCTCTTCGGAGAGTAGCTAGAACGGTTTTAGCATCTTTGGAGCAATAGGTTCTTTTTAGAAGGTGTTTTGGTGTAGCCAATGAGTGCTTGTAGCTGGGATTTTATAGCCATTTTGTACTTAAATCATCCAGGTTTTGGAATATTTTGAGGTAAAAGACTGGATTTTTATCTATATATCTATACAGAGTTTTTAGTATTTTGATGGTGTAAATGTGTTTTTAAATGTTTTTGTAAATTATTTTTTTTAACTTAGTAAATATTCACTGTTCATGCATGCTTCTATAAACAATGAGACATGCGCCAATATAATACATAGTTAGCTAATGAATCAACAACCACATTAAATTCTCGAGGAACTTGTTCATATGTGATTATATCAAATTGATGTTCCAGGAGTCGTACCCTTAGATGATGACGTAACAAGGTTGGATTATGAATATGATAACGATTTTTCAATTGCATAATGACTAGCTAGGAGTCTAACTTGACCACCAGATTGGAGATGTCCCTCGATGACACTTCTGTGAGAAGTGAAATTACGGACATGTACTCGACAATATTGTTGGTGGCGGTTCCAAGAAAGACTCCTCCAGAACAAAATAGTTCTGACTCAGGTGTGTAGATGACCCAAGCAGCTGATGCAATGTGCCGTGTGTGACGACTAGCACCATCCACATATCCTACGTATGCTAAGGGTGAGTAAGACATCTACATTGCAAGAAGAATGTATGAGACAAGTAATCCACTAAATAACAAAAAAATCCAATCACACCAAAAAAGGAAAGAAAAACTTATGAATACATAAAATTACAAAGCGCATGCCCAGTGCAATACTAGGCATAATACTCTTTTAGATAGAGCCCATATCTAGGCTCCTTAAGTGGGACTCTTTCCTAGTCCTGCAGCTCATATGCCCCCATGGGGAGGAATTTCGTTACGACATAGGGACCTAGCCATATGGGTTGAAGCGTGCATGCCTCCAAGAGGTCATATTTTGGATGATAGAACAACACTCAGTCGCCCTCTTGGTAAGTACGAAGCTTAATCTCTTTCACAAATTGGGATTGTAATCGACACTTGTGAGCCTCGAGTGCCAAGTCGGCATCTCGACAGGTTTTATCCCGCTATTTAAGGTATAGTAAGTGTTCTTCTTCGGCAGTAGTGTCGGGCAGGGTTTCAACAACTATTTCTAGGGAAGGGATCTGACACTCAATGGGTTTTTCATCATTGTAAAGATGGATCACATGTGCGGAAATAAACAGATTAATGCCAGGCATTTCCTTGTGAGAACCGCTAAATACATCGTGGGTTTCCTTAAATAGGCAGGCGGAGCTCGAAATTTCCTTAGGATTGCAATCAGCTCCAATCTGGATGTTAGGGGACAAGATTTGAAGAGGCATTGTGTCTAAATCAGATATCGAAACACAATGGTACCAATCCTCATAATGTTTTTCTCCAAAACTCATGATTTCTCAAATAGCTTCATCTGTAGATAGGAGTTGATCGAGTGGATCTAAAGGAGGAGCGGTTATGGGAGGGACGGTGGTACCGTCAGTAGTAACCAACATGACCAGAGATGCATATGCAAATTGAATGGCTTGGTAGGCCAATTCAGTTGGTGACAACAGCATTTGTTCTCCGAATGTGTTAAGGTCTGAAGGAGCCGATAGGATCCATGGATCGGTCAGTTCATGAGGAATAGATGAAAGCATGTTAATCGTCTGTGAAACCTTTAGTGGCTGAAGAGGAAAACAACCCATGAGGGAAGAAGCCTTCAGTAGACCGAAACCTAAACTGACATAAGAGTGAGTTACACTTCCAACTAGGGGTACGGAGCTACTTGGTAATGGTGAATAATCAGGGGTGCAGAAAGGCAAATGATCTACTGTAACTACCTTTCCATCCAATGGAAATAGGATGATGTGAAATATAGTAGATATGGTGACCGTCATGGCATATGTCCAACGGCGACCAAACAAGAGATTATAGTCGAGTTTTTTGTGTACGACTTCTATGTCCATCGTAACCATTTTCCCATACAAAGTGATGGGGTAGCTAGCCAAGTACCCTTTTGGGATGAAAGTGTGGTCATCGAAAGCTTTCAGGGAGTTTGACGATGGGGTTAGGGTTGGAGAACTTAGGGCGAGCCTACATGAAGCCAACATGACGCAGGTAGCAGCACCTTCATCGATGACAGTTCTGTGTATACCTTTACCTTTTGAAGTTATATGCACCTGAAATGAAAGCTGGTGAGAAAGGGGAGGTTTACACTTGTCCATGTCGAAAATAGCAAGCATGAAATCCATTGGGTCGATACCACCTATAGCTGAAAGCAAAGCTTTCCGTTGTGTTGGGCATGTTTGTAATACTTCGAGCACTAACATATCCGACGGTGCTTGCGCCAAATCTTCTACAATGTATTAGTTTTGGGTGGCACGTGCATATGTATTGTGCATTGTGCGTCGAAGTTCCCCTTTTGGGGGTCAAATTACAAGGTCCGAAACCGGCCTTTTGATATGCAAATCATTGGGCGGCAGTGGGTTTGGACTTGAGGAAGGTTCCGCTGCATGAGCGATAGGATCTCCATAAGATTTGGCTCTTGTGGTGAGTTCTACCATTTCAAATGTGTAAACAGTAGAAGATCCTTCACCAGTTGAAGGATGATGTGAACCGTTGTTGCCCCTTGCGAGGGTTGCAGTTGGTTTGCAATAAGATTTTGTTGCTGCTGAGCGGGAAAAGGATTTCTAAGGATAGTAGAGGTCTTACCAATATCCCTTTTGGCAAGGTATTTTGTGCATTCTTGAAGACGCGGACAACACCAGGTCATGTGCTCTTCAACACAAAGTTTACATGGATATCTGGTGGGTTTATCCTTTTCCTCGTTAGTAGGCTCAATGGCCTTTTGTTTTGGGTTTGGTTGCTTTGTTGATTGCTCCTCAGAAGGAGTGGTATTTTTCTTATTATTCTTGTTCTTGCCATTGGATTTTTGCGTAGACTGCACAAAGTTTATTGCGGTGGAAAGAAGAGCAGTCGATTTGGTAGAGGGGTCCACCGACATCTCGATAATGTGACCATTGAGTTTTTTTACAGCGGCCCCAGAAGTTGTACCAACAATCCCATCGGTGTGCACTCCAAGGCGTTGAGTAGTGGAAACATTGGGGTTGCCAGGGGCATTGGGGATTACGTTGTAAGGAGTACCAGACTGTTAATATATCAGATCTAAGTGCTGGGCACAATGTATGGATTGGTCTTCTGTGACCACACCACCTAGAGCGACATCTCTAGCGATTTGCGGGAGTAAGGACTTGCAGAACCAGTCTGTTAAGAGAAAGTTTGGGAGGGGAGCTTTGACTAACCTCCACCTATGTCTCCATTCATGTATATGATTGGAGATGTTGGTGGCAATATCCTGACGAAATGAAGTGAGGAGCTCTGTCCCAGTCTCCTAGTGGATGGGTAGTTGGAAGTGCTTTAGGAATTCCATAGCTAAATCGTCGAAGGTGTTTACTGACGCGCGTGGTAACTCAATATACCATTTCACTGCATTGCCAGTGAGGGTGCGGGAAAAAAGACGTAACCAGACATTATCATCCACCATAGAGTTTGAAACACACCAAAGATGGTAGGTAGTGATATGGGTGCCTGGATCCTCCCCTTGTTTTCCATCGAACTTTGGGATGTCCATTGGTATCTTATGCGGGATCGGCGACCATTGTAAGTTGTGATAGATGGGGTCATTCGTCATCTTGTATAAGTTGGGTATATCAAACGTTGCCAAAAAAGGTACATAGTTGGGTTCCCCGAACTCGGACCATGGTTATGACGGATGACTTGGGGAGCTTTGCGCTCCTCCCATCGTTTGGCTCCCAATATTGTACATGGGTTGCATGGTGTAGCAATTGCTTTGAGGTATGGTGTTGTAGAGTGGATTTCCATGAGGATTTTGATACTGGGGTATAGAATTTTCCCCAGGATAAGCGGTGCCCCCGTGACTCATTTGAATGTGTGAGTAGGGTGCCCCCATGGATTGATTGGGAACCCCTTGAGGATTCTTGCTCGACACAGAACTAACCATTTGTCCTTGATTGACAGAGGAAATTCTCATGTCAATTAGTGACTGACCATGCATGCCTAAAAATGGAGGGGGAGTTGTTACGTTCCCTACCGGCATGCGCATATTGGGAATCCCCCCAGGTATATGAATCTCGGGGTTTGAACTATACATTGGCGGTCAACCATGTTGTTGGTAGATGGGAACCGTGCCCATAGTCCCACATTGAGCGTTATAGGGAGCACTGCATGTGGCACTTGTCGAAGGTATGCAGTTTGACACTAAAGGGGTGGAACCCAGAATTGAATGGGTTCCACTCGTAGATGGTGTCATGTGAGTGGTTGTACCTGGGACAAATGGGATAGAGAGGTTTGCCATCGATGGTGTTGTGATGACTGTTGACTGTGGAAGTGGTGGAGGACCAAAAGTGTCCATAAAGTTCCACGACCCATTAGTCGTCGACGGGATAGATGGAAATGTTCCAACTGTCAAAGCAAGAAGTATAGGTACCATGGGAGCCAAGACAGGTTCCAATGGGTTTGTGTGTAGAGTGTTAAAGGGAGAAAGGAATCCTTCGGTAAAGAAATCCTCTAGCAAACTTGAATTGTCGGTTGTCCAAACAGATCTCGTGTGAGATCTAGGAGATTGATCCCTCGAAGATGGGGAATCCGGTTCAGTGGAACTCGACAGATCTTCCACAATGAGTGGAGGAAGGCCTAGCAATTGTCTAGAGTGATGACGAGGGCCAGATATAGCCATGGTGACCGTTAATTTTTATCAATAAATTTTATCGTGATATTTGTTAAAGTCTCAAATGATAGAACGCAGGTACCTAAAAAATATAAAAAATACACTAAATTGATCAATAAGAAAACAAAGGGAAATGACCATGTCTGATAAACACCAATCACTGGAGATGAAACCCTGTATCTCAATGAATAACAGAGAAGGCTAGCCAGATGTACAGTTACAATTACTCTAGAGCTTCATCGGAACCTCAGATTGAGGGGCCAAGTACTCTTGTGAAGACGAGCACCCTCCCAAAAATTGAAGACAGAGTAGGTTCGTCTGTGTCAGGTATCAAGACAGCCCGTCCCAATCACCTTGTGTAAGTCCCTATATGTTTGGCAATTAAAGATAGCTTAGATCACAGACACCACCGGGGGGGACATAGTTGTAGACAACACGTTTTGTGGGTAGGATACCTGAGTCCCTGACTCCAAAATCCCCAAAAGGATCCCCAATACATAGAATACCCAAAGGATTTGTAAGAGAAGGTGAGCTACCTTCACTTATAGTCCGCCGATGTCTCGTATTTTGCTCCTTTTTTACTGGAGTGGTCCCAGTAGTATGAGTGTAGAAGGAATTTTTCTCTCTTTTAATGACACTAGTTTGGTGTTCAATCTTGGTCAGTTTTACTCACTCTGCTTATCCCAAGATCCTAGCCTAGCTAATGTTTGTTTGCTCAATAAAGAGTTACTGATTGATTTTAGTTAAATTTTATGTGTACTCGATTATTTTCTTCGGTAGGGGATTTGACATATGAAATTTGATGAGACTCTGACTTAATAAATCATGCAAAAAAGAATGCTTTAAAAAATTTTCAATTCAATGAAAACAAGTTGTATTCTACAAGTGAGAGTTTTTCACATATTCATATTATTTCCATGCATTTCAGTCATTTTAACACATGCATAACCAAAGAACTTCTTTCCAATGTTTGTTAAAAACTACTTGAAACCAAAATAGAGCAGCTTTTAACCATCTAAATGGAAGGATGAATAAAAAAATGTGTCTTTCTTTCATAAAAATTCTTTTAAGAAAGAAAAACAAAAATGATTTCCTTAAAAAAAAAAAAAAATCAGGACACCTATTTTGCTAGCAAAATGCAGTTATATATCTTCATTCACTCCATGAGAAGGTTTCCTATCCATTTTGGCTTTCATACACTGCTAAAAATCAAGGTATTGGGAGACTAACACTCTGTAACAGTGGCTACAGAGAGTTAGTACGCCCACTAACGCTCCCTGTGAACATGCACAGTGCTTTATAAAGCTCTATGTATCCTGCTAACCTGCGTTAGTGTAGGAAATCAGTCAAACCAAGCGCATTCAAGATTAGATTCAGAGGTGAATACTTGTAGGAAAGATGTAGCAAGATATTTGGTGGGTCAGAAAGGGATTGCAGAAGTATAGGGAGCTCTTAGAAGGAGGAGAAAATAGAGAAGAGTCTGGGTAAACCGGGAAATCAATGTATAGTGCCCAACGAAGTCGCCAATTCTGCTATGGGGTAAAATGCACGGTGTATGGAGAATGTATATACCCTCAAAGGTCTTCCTGGGACCTTCCACAGACTATACGATTATCTGCAACTGTACAAAGTTACATGCATGTTCATAGACAATAACTAACTATCAAAGCATTAGAAGTAAATTACCTCAAGTCTCTGTGTAGATTTGTTTGGAGATCACAATGTAGCCAAGTGGAACTCCCTCAAAGCCAACTCCAAATCAAGTCCTGCACATAGAAGAGACAAGCATAATCACAACATACAACTCTGATAACTAATACATGAATATATAAAATAACATCTAATTGCATACAACTAAGCTACTCATGCTAATAGGCGTTGAAAAAACAACTAAATGAATGATATTGTCAACACCACGAGTAGACAGTACAACTGCAGTTCTATATTAATGTTGGAAGAGTGATTACAACCATCTGTTGTATCAGCCTTCCTTTACCCCTCCATATTCTCTCTCTCTCCCCCTTCTTGCTCACTTCTTATGACATAAGTCAATGCCCAATAGTCAAGTATGCTATCCTTTCAAATGCTCTAACCTCTTTCACAATAACCCTCACTTTGCTTATATAGCAATTGAGTTAGGGTTGCCAAGCTCCTCTTTGAGTTCACTAGGGAAAAAGCAATGAAATTTCTATGCCTTTCATCTATTTCCCATTTACCTCCTTTTTCCAAATTAGAAATCCTCCAAATATCTCGAATTTGGAGGTTTCCTTGCTTTTCTTGAGTAATTTTAGGAACAAATATCTAGATATTTGTGAGTCAGTTCATTCCTTTGACCCTTGGAACTTCAACAAGTTTCACTAATGTTGTTCCCATACTAGCAACATGCTTTAGTAGGGTCACTAACGCACCTCCAAGCTTGGTAACAAGATTTATAAAGCAGGTTGTTAGTGCACAACCAACATTAGTGTGGAATCAAGACCTGTGATTGTGGCCTTTGTTTCAACTATCATGTCTTTCCCCTCTGAGTTGATGACGAGGTCATTTTTTTGTATAACACAGGAAGAAAATTACCATAAACATATCATCCATAAAAATATGCATATACATCAATATATTTTCACATGGAAATCAAGGGAATGAATTTCTTATTAATGAATGCAATAAACCAATCGGAGATGGGATTATCACGTTCCACCTAACCATAGAATGGCTGAGCCAAATCTCTCTTCATCCATTCACCCCCGTGAAATATTCCAAGCATGAATGCGAGACTCAAACCAAAATAACCATCCAGGGCATACCAAGGATAAACCACCTCACCCTCATCAACGGAAACTAAGCTTTACCATAATCCATCTCGGATCACTAGGCCAACATAATGAACAAATCATAACATGATTTACCATGATCTCCACCCGATCATTAGGCCAAACAAGAATGGATGCCACCATATTTGTCCACCTACACCGTCAAGAATTTTTCTATCTCCTAGTCTCTCAGGGTTTACCACAATCCAAACCCAGATCACTAGGCCCTAAACCAAGACCCACTCTCCAATATTTACCGCAACCCACAGTCTGGCTCAGGAGTCACTAGGCCAGTGGATTTACCGTGATCCATAGTCCAGTTGAAGGAATACCAGGCCATGTGCTCTATCATTCAGATATCCACCCCACCCAGCTTCGAATCCATTCGACAATCCATCTCAACCAAAACACGAAAACCCCATCATCCCATGGCTATCTGGAAATGGAAAAGCTAGGCTGAAAACACAGTTACACCTGGAAAAACCCATGCCATGATAGAAAAGACTAAAATGCAATGCCATGCATGCCAAATATAGAAAGGAAAATACAAATGCAAGTCAATACCTGCAATGAAGCCTGTTGTAGCTGCTTGATCCTGCCTTTCCCTGCTTGATCTTTGATTCCTCCTGCCTTCTTTTCATTTCTTGCTCCAATGCCAAAATTTCTCCAAGGAACTCTAAGTGTCCAAGAGTATGAGAGAGAGAGAGAGAATAATGAGATAGCTCCAAAACTCAACTAAAAAAAGGTTACCAAATGATCCTCAGAACCCTTTTTATGAGTGAGGCCTCTATTTTCTTCATTTTCCATTATTTTCCTTAATTTTCATCCTCACATGCAACTTGTGACATTTTACCTCTCTTTTCACCTAATTTCTATTATTTTCATAAATAAATATTTCAAATATGCCATTTTACCTTCCCAAAGCCTTAGTCATTGCCTTTGCTAATTTCCTTAGCCATAAACAACCAAGTGAACACTCGTTAAGATGTCTTGGCCAACATTCAGCTTGGAATAAGTGTCCCCTCAACCATGGTTATTTTTTTTAACCTTTATTACATGGAATTTTCACCATGTTTTTTATAGAACCCTCTGCTTAGGGGGACACCGTGCTTGGTGTTGAATCACACATATACCTCAGAAACCTGCTGAAATAAGACATACTGCTCATGGAGCTTTATAAGACAACTCGATGTAGTATTTACATTGAAATAAATACTCAAAAGAAAAACATCATGACAACATGACAACATATCACATAGTGGAGCTTTATAAAACAACACATTACGATATTTACAATGATGATCTTGCTGAGTGCCAATCCACATGACATCACAATATCATGATAACATAACCACATGATATCATAGTAACATGACAACATAATCATAATAACATGACACCCATACTGCATAGTGGAGCTTTATAACATAGCTCATGGCGGTATTTACATCCATATACATGTGTACATATAGCAACATTACCACAAATATATACCTAAACATATATCAAATCATATACCAAAACATATGTTAAAACATATACTAAACACCATATCTAAGCATATATCAAAACATCATAAAGCTTATACCAAACTGACATAAAGCATATACCGCACCACCCTAAAGCATATACCATACCACCATAAAGCATATACCACACCACCATATCAAAGTTTCTTTGCCTCAACCGACAAACAAGGAATGATACATAGCCTGCATCTGATCCATCATCTCCCATGTAGCTTCATCAAGCCCAAAGTGCTTCCATTGAACTTTAACTTTCTATATTACTAAGTTCTTCTGAAGCATTAGCACCTTTCTATTCAATATACATTGAGGTTCTAGCTGGAATTCTCCATCTAGTTCCACCTGCAATACAAACTAGTCAATCACATGATCAACATCCTTAACATACTTCTTAAGTAAAAATACATGAAAAACATCACGGAATTTCACTATCGGAGGCAGTGCAAGTCGATAGGCTACTAGCCTAATCCTCTCAGTGATACTGAAGGGTCCACAAAATCATGGTGCTAACTTGGCTCGTGATCCAATCCGCAAGGAGCTCTTCTTCAGTTTGATGTGCATGTACACATGTTCCCCAACCTATCACTCCTTGAACAACCTGTTCCTATATGCATAACTCTTCAGCCTATCTTGCGTTGCCTTTAGATTCTTCTTGATAACCTACATCTCATGTTCCATGTCTTCCAACATATTTGGTCCAATCAATATCCTACTAACTCGATCACTCTAGTAGATGGGAGTGTTACAACTCCACCTATACAATGCCTCAAAAAGGGTCATCCTCAATGACTCCTGATAACCATTGTTGTATCTAAAATCTACCAAAGGAAGATAATCTTCCTACTTCCACTGCTGATGCATCACATACATCCTCAAGATGTCCTCCAATATCCTGTTGACCCTCTCTGTTTTTTCGTTTTTCTGCGGATGATAAGTTGTGTTAAAGGCCAACACTGTTCCCAAACTTGCAAATAACTTCTTCCAAAACTTGGAAGTGAACTTTGCATCCTTGTCTGACACAATATTCTTCGGAACACCATGCAGTCTAACCACATCTCTGATGAATACCTGTGCCACATCGCTAGCTAAGAACGTAGACTTCACCGGAATGAAGTGTGCAACATTTTTTAATCTATCCACAATGACCATAATCGAATCATTTTGTTTCACTGTCTTCGGAAACCTTGTGATGAAATTTGTGGAAATGACCTCCCATTTCCCCTATGGAATCATGATCGACTATAGCAGTCCACCTGGATGTTTACACTCTACTTTAACTCACTGAAAGTTGAAACACCTCGCCACGAACTCTGCTACATCCCTCTTCAAATTTTGCCAATAGTAAAATCTCTTCACCACTATCAGTGTCTTCTAACAACCTGGGTGACCTAAATAAGGTTTTGCATGAAACTCCCTCAAGATCACCTTCTTGAGCTCACTATTATCTAGTACATATATATTTGTCTTAGAACCTGACCAATCCATCCGCTGTAAGGCAATAATCCATACCTTGTGCACCTCCACCTATACATGTACATGCACTTGTATATGTACTAGTACCCTATTGCAACCTATGCACAATATCCATATACCTAACATGTTGCTGACCTACCTGTAGGATCCTATCCTATAAGTTTGTCCCATAGGAGCTCATAGTTGCCAAGTGATGTACCTATACCCGTCTACTAAGAGCATTTTCCACCCTATTCTATTTACCTTTGATGTACCTGATCTCGAAATCAATCTCTCTGATTGTGGCCAACCATCTAGCTTGCTTGGTGTTTAGATTCAGCTGGTTAAACAAATACCTCAACCTAATGTGATCACTCATAAGTACAAACCTCATGCCAAGAAGATAGTGCCTCCATATCTTCAATGCATGTATGATCACTGCTAACTCAAGATCATGTGTTAGGTAGTTTTTCTTGTGCTCATTTAGTTTCCGGGACTCATAACATATTGCCTGTCCATCTTGCATAAGGACTCCACCAAGCCCTTTCTTGCAAGAATTTGTGCATACCACAAACTCTTTGTCTGGATCTGCAATCTATACCACTGGTGCACGTGTCAACAACTTCTTAAGTTGCTCAAAGCTAGCCTCACACTCCTCTATCCATTCGAACTTCTTACATCTCCTTTGCAATCTGCAATAAGTTCCTGATGTACCACCTATAATATCCTACCAGACCCATGAAATATCTTACCTCATCCACACTCTTAGGAGCTACCCACTCCATGATGGACCTTATCTTCTATGGATCTACTGCAATTCCTTGGAGACAACATGTCCCAAGTAGTGTACTTCAGTATGAAAGAAACTACACTTGCTGAGCTTAGCATACAACTGATGCTCGCTCAACAACCTCAACACTGCTGCTAAATGCTCGGAATGCTCTTCCTCATTTTTAGAATATACTAGTATATCATCAATGACCACAATAAAAAACTTATCCAAATATAGACAAAACACACTATTCATTAAACACATGAATGTAGTTGGAGGATTAGTTACACCAAATGGAACAAGAACAAACTCATAATGCCCATATCTGGTCCTGGAAGTGGTCTTGTAAATGTCCTCTTCTTTGATGCGTACATGATGGTATCCGAATCTCAGATCGATCTTCGAAAATACCACTACTCCCTTCAACGGATCAAACAAGTCACCATTCCTTGACAATAGGAACCTATTCTTTATAGCCACTTTTTTGAACTACCTGCCCTAAGGTGATACACTTGGCCTAATGTATCCATTTTCCAACAATTCCTTCAACTGCAACTTTAACTCACCAAACTCAGGTGTACTCATCCTGTAAGGTGCTTTTGACGTGGGAACTGCCCCTGACACTAACTCAATTGAAAATTCTACCTCCCTGTGAGGTGGAAACTCTGTAGTGTTCTCGGGAGATACATCCTTTAACTGTTGTAGAACTGGGTATCTTCTCAACACATATGCATCCTCAACTTCCTTATCTTTATCACTAGAAATGTTTACTACAAATAAATTGCGTCCTTTCTTGCAACTATTCACTTATCATAACAGTCTGCCTTGGTTCTATGAAGATACAACCTGCAATCCATGCCCTACAACATACTGTATAATCCCAATGGTAATACATTCAAATGTTCTATGGTAGGCAGACCATTCAAATCAAATGCACAAGCTCTTACCTAATGATGAACTTGTTTCTTTGTACCTATAGCCAACTATACTAACCAAGGATTTGCATGCAATTCCCTACTCATACCAAACTTTTCCACCAAGTTAGGACTAACATAGCTATAATTAGATCTAGGTTCAATCAAAATATAAATAAATTGATCACAAAGCACTACCTTCCATCTCAATGATAGATGCCTGGTGTTCTGACTACTTGTTGTCCACTGTTGCATACATATGTGGACCACCTTGAGCAACATCCCCAATGGTTTGCACCTCTTGTGCACTATATATTTGAAGCCTACAACCCTAATTTTGTGGACAATCTCTCTTAAGGTGATCATTACTGCATGTCCAACACTCCAATCGACCAGTGCCCTCACCTCTATGCTTCTGCTGCTAATGTCACCCATGTCCCTATCTAGTTGCATTAAATACATTTGCGGTGCAACATTCTCTTTCTCATCTACATGCGAAAGCCTTGTCCTCATAGGCTACCATTTACCTTTATCTTTGTCCCTCCCTTTCCTTCCATGCTTAGATTCATTCTTACACTTTGATTGTTCATAGAAATGCTTCAGTTTCCCAATGACTTCCTCAAGTGGCCGATGCTCATCATACTCAATCCAATCTATAAATGCTGATGGAAAACTATTGACAAATCTCCGAACTTTAGACTTCTCACAAGTAAGATACGGTACATACCTCAATAGATCCAGAAACTTGGTCTTGTACTCTTCATCTGTCATTGATCCCATCTTTATCTCATAGAATTACTTAGCCTTACTGTCGTAGTACCTTTATGAAGGGTACTTCTTCCTGAAAATCTCGTTGAACTCATGCCAACTCAAATCATATGTCCTAATGTCTCTAACCTGCTTCACATCTTCCCACAAAATGTATGTTTTACCTTTCAAGATGAATATAGCTACTATGACCTTCATGTTATCAATGTAATCATGCAACTAAAAGAATTTGTTCATTCCAAGTATCCAAGCCTTTGCATCTTTCGGAATCTTCACATATCCATCAAAAGTAGGTGGTTTTACTTTCTTAAATTCCTTGGGAAAGTATCCATTATCATTCCTCCTGTAAGGATGATAGCGACGACGATCATGGTGTCTATCAGAACCATAACTGGAATAGTACCTGTACTCATCGCTCCTCCCATCTGGAGTGTCCAACAATCTGCCATCTCTCACTATATCAGATCTATTTGTCCTATGCCTACCATGGGACCTACTACCATATGCCCCATTAGTTCCATCCCCATGTCCATGGCTAATCCAAAGTGGCCCCTGAAAAATTATGAAGAATTATAGCATTAACCTCTACTTGCTTCTCTTGTGCCTGTATGATCCTGATATTATCCGCCTTACAACTCCTTACATTTTCCTTCAAACTTCTCAATGTAGCTGCTAAATCGAAAGAGTTCCCAACATGATGTTGCTCTTCAGATTCATAAGGAGAGTATTTGTAATCAACCATCTTGTTAGCCATTTGATCTTTCTTCCCGAAATTCATAATATGTCAGATAGACCAAATCACAATAAATCAATGTAACTCAGTATAGCTTGGGGAGGATACCTTGTCTGTAATATCGCCAAATCAGCATGATACATGTATAACATAGACATAATAGCATATAGATATACAACAAGTAAGTGCATCAACGCATCAACATCATTCTAGCTAGGGTCCAGTCATCAATGCAAGGCCATATCAACAATGCATGCTATGATCTCATGCATGACAACGACCATTACTCCATTGTAGACACTACCACATGCAAACATCAACAGGCATAAGCAATTCCTAATCAACTACACATATGCATAAATGCAGGTAGTCAAACATAAGCGATCAATTCTTGTAATCAACCTACAATATTGATACATGTAATCAAAATATTCAAGAATGTAACTTGACATACACGGATGTAAGTAAGCAACATAAAATTAACATGTAATCGATAGATAATCCAAATGTAACTAGTCACATGTTCATGACAAATACATTTCACGAAATTAATATCAAATTCTCCATGGCAAAATTACTACAACCATTATCAATCATCAAGCACATGCAACAAGCACATGAAATGCAAGTGTGAGAGACACATGCAACTGACATGCATGCATGACCAACACACACCACCCATTAGACCAAGCGTTGAACCGTGCTATAATGCCACTATGTAACACCCTCCTCCCATATCCACCCAAATAACCATGCCAACTAGGGTAAACATGAGACGAGAGGCTAATATGATTAGATTCAACCTCCTATGTGACCTTAAGGAAGTGGAATAGACGAAAACATCACACAAAGTCATCCAACATCAGAAACAGAACCCTCAAGAGACATGTCAGACACTCAGACAACATGTCCCTGGGTCCCATTATTGTTATGGATCTCTTATGCCATATTCTCTCTCATTCTATGGGCAAGGGAGCAACCAATAACCTAAATTCACTCTCATATGCTTTCTTGCTAGCGAGCAAAGACCAAAATTGCCAGTTCTATGATAGCGTCCCCAAGATTTAAGCCACTTTTTTAGGCCTAGAGCCCAGGCCACTACCCAGAATGGAGTGATAGTTTGAAATCATTAAAAATATGGGGAAACAATGATGAAAAATAAATAAGATGAACAAGACCATAACCAAACCCCTACTAGCCATGCCAAGCATTTCGTTGAACATATCATCAACATGTAACCTACATGTGTAAACAATAGAATTAGATGTAGGGATCTCATACTTATCTGAGAATTGCTATGAACCATTGTTCTCTCATGTCATTTTCCATATTATCATCTATTAGGCCATAGATACACTATCCATTCATTGACAAGTAAAAACATGTTGAGAGCCATATATAGTTGTTGTCATAAAATATACATACAATCAACATAATATGAACATAATTACCATAAACATATAAGCCATCAAAATCCACATATACATCAATACATTTTCACATGGAAATCAAGGGAATGAATTTCTCATTAATGAATGCAATAAACCAACCAGAGATGGGACTACCACATTCTACCCAAACATAGAATGGTTGAGCCAAATCTCTCTTCATCTATTCACCCCTATTCCATACTCCAAGAATGAATGCACGAATCAAAACAAAAGAACCAACTAGGGCATACCGAGGCTAAACCACCTCAAACTCATCAACAAAAACAAGGCTTTACCGTAATCCATCTCGGATCACTAGGCTAACACAATGAACACATCATAATAGGCTTTACCATGATCTCCACCCAATCATTAGGCCAAACAAGCATGGATGCCACCGAATTTCTCCACCTACACTGTGAGCAATTTTCCTGTCTCCTAGTCTCTCAAGCTTTATCACAATCCAAACCTGAATCATTATTCCCTAAACTGAGACCCACTCTCTAGGCTTTACCACATATCCAAAACTCGGGATTATTAGGCCCAACAAAGAGAACTCCACCTCTTGGCTTTACCTTATATCCCACCATTCACAGGAAAGGATTCCTAAGCCCACCAAGGCAACATAATCCTGGTTTTACCACAACCCACAGTCTGGCTCAGGGGTCACTAGGCCAGTGGCTTTACCGTGATCCATAGTCCAGTTTAGGGACCACTAGGCCATGTGCTCTATAATTTGGAGATCCACCCACTCATATTTGAATCCATCTAGAAATCTAGCTCAACCAAAACATGAGAACCCCATCACCCCATGGCTATCCGAAAATGGAAAGGCTAGGATGAAAACACTATTACACCTTGAAAAACCCATGACATGATATAAAATAACCACATGCAATGCCATGCATGTGAAATATAGCAAGGAAAATACACATGCAAGTTGATACCTACAATGAATCCTGTTGTAGTTGGTTGATCCTACCTTTCCCTACTTGATCTTTGCTTCCTCTTGCCTTATCTTCCTTTGTTGCTCCAATGCCAAAATTGCTCCAAGAAACTCTAAGTGTCCAAGAGTACGAGAGAGAGAGAGAGAATAATGAGAGAGCTCCAAAAATCAATTGCAAAAATGTTAGCAATTGATCCTCATAAGCCTTTTTATGAATGAGGCCTCTATTTTCTTCATTTTCCATTATTTTCCTTCATTTTCCTCCTCATATGCAACTTGTAACCTTTCACCTCTCTTTTCTCCTAAATTCCATTATTTTCATAAATAAATGTGCCAAAAATGCCATTTTCCTTCCCAAAGCCTTAGCCACTTCCTTTTCCAATTTCCTTAGCCATAAACAACCAAATTAACATCCCCTGGGATGTCTTGGCCAACATTCAGCTTGGAATAAGTGTCCCATCAACCGTGGTTATTGTTTTTAACTTTTATTGCATGTAATTTTCACTAGGGCTATTACACTAATTCATTGGAGAAGGAATTCAGGTTGGAAAGAAAATTTGAAGGCAAAATTATGACAACAAGGAAGCCTACCACTCACAACTATAAATATGGAAGCATTATTTCTCCTATCCTTGCATAATCTACAAGGTTGTCACCACAACAATTGGAAGAAAAAAGAGTGAAAGGGCTTTGTTACAGTTGTGATAGAAAATACACTAAAGGTCATAAGTGTGTTGAGAAGAAATTATTTTACATATATTGTGAAGGGGAGGAAGAAAAGGAATAAGAAACTTCAAAAGAAGAGGATATACACTATGAATCAACCCTAGAGAAAGAAGAAATGAATCCAACCATATCTTGTAATGCATTGGCATGAATTACCACTCCTCAAACTCTAAAGATAAAATAACATATCAAGAAGAAAAAAGTAATAGTGTTGATTGATTTGGGTAGTACACATAATTTTATTCATTGTAAGATAGCCAAGGAATTGAATTGCTTCCTATATCTAGCACCAAAGTGTAAAGTGATGGTTGCAAATGGAGGAACTTCGATTTTGTCTTGAAAGTGCCATAATATCAAGCTAACCATGGGGGAATATGTATCGAATATTCCAATTATTTACATTCCACTGGGTGGTGTTGATGTTGTACTAGGAGTCCAATGGTTACAATCTTTGGGTATGATAGCTTTTAATTTTCAAGAAATTTTCTTGGATTTTTTTGGTAAGGAAACAAAGTTGAATTAAGGGGTATCACAAGGAAACTATGAAAGATAATCAACTCTAATGGCATGACAAAGATTCTAAAGAAATAACAACAAGGTGTAATTGCACAATTATGCTCACTAGAGGTTCAAACATCGAAATCATCTATTTCTCTAGATCTCCAAAAAGTCTTGAAAAATCATTATATAGTATTTGAGACTCCCAAAGGCCTCCCACCTATTCTTGATCATGATCATGTTATTCATTTGATTCTAGGAAGTGTTCCTCCAAACATCATGCCTTATTGATATCCCTTTGCCCAAAAGAGTGTAATTGAACATATGGTTGTAGAAATGCTAGAGGCCAGTATAATTCAACCTAGTCAAAGTTATTTCTTTGCTCCAGTTGTATTGGTGCACAAGAAGGATGGATCATGGCATGTGTGCCTGTATTATAGGGAGCTCAACAAGATCACTATTAAATATAAATTTCCCATTCCTGTCATTCATGAATTATTTGATGAATTACATGGATAAATTTACTTCACCATGTTGGATCCCCGCTCAGGATATCATCAAATTAGAATGAAGTCTGAGGACATTCTAAAAACAACATTTAGAACTCATGAGGGTCATTATGAATTTTTGGTCATGACTTTTGGGCTTACCAATGCGCCTTATACATTTCAAGGTTTGATGAAAACCCTTCCTTAGAAAATTTGTGTTAGTATTTTTTGATGATATACTAATCTACAACACATCTTGGAAGGATCATGTTCAACATGTTGACAGGGTGCTCAAACTATTGGAGGAGAAACAATTATATGCAAAAACCTCCAAATTTCTCTTTGGAGTTTAGGAGGTGGAATATCAGGGTCATATTGTATCTCATGAAGGTGTTAAGGTAGATGCTAACAAAAGTTAAATCCATTAAGGAATATAAAATCCCCACAACAATAAAGCATATGTGAGTATTTCTTTGGTTGAAAGGGTATTATCACAATTTTGTTAAGAAATTATGGGAGAATAGAAGCACCTATAAAAACATTACCGAAGAAAGATCCATTTTCTTGGACTCTAGAAGCAACTACAGCCTTTGAACATATTAAAGAGGCAATGTGCCAAGCACTGGTCGTAGCTACGCCAGACTTCACAAAAGCCTTTATTTTGGAATGTGATGCTTCAGGAAATGGAATTGTTGGTTTTTTAATGCAAGAAGGAAGATCCATTTCTTTTGAAAGTCGTCCAATCAAAGGAAAGTATTTACACAAACCTATTTATGAGAAGGAAATGTTGGCAGTACTACATGCACTAAAGCAATGGTGAACTTACCTAATGAGAAGACACTTCAAGGTAAAAAAATATGATGATAGGCATACATACTTTTTGGAAAAAATATTATCTTCAGAAGAGCAACAAAAATGGATCACAAAGATGTTGGGTTATGAATTTTAAATCACCTACAAAAAATGGAACCAAAATATTGTTGAAGATGCACTCTCAAGAAAGGAGATGATGTGGAAGTGTTTCTTTATGCCATTTCTATTATCCAACCATATTGGATAACCAAAGCAAGGGATGAATGGAAGAATGATGAAGAAGTGTGGACACTCATTCAAAAATTGCAGCAAGATCCCAGTACATCTAATACATTTCGCTAGAAAAATGATTCATTATGGTGTAAAGATTACTTATATCTTTGTAAGAATTCCCAATTCAAACAAAATATTCTTTTGGAATTTCACACCTCTCCCTTAGGAAGGTACTCATGATTTTTAAAGACTTAGCTAGGGGTCAAGAAGGAATTTTTTTGGGATGGCCTTAAATTTGACATTCAAAAGTTTATGGCTGGATGTTTGGTTTTCCAACAAAATAAAGTTGAGATAGTTAAGACCCTGGATCTATTACAAGCTTTATCCATTCCAAGTCAACATTGGGAGGAGGTTTCAATGGATTTTATCACAAGTTTTGCCCAAGTCTGTGGGAAAGAGTGTCATCATGGTGGTAGTTGATATACTTACCAAGTTTGCACACTTTTGTGCATTATCTCATCCATTTAAAGCTAGTACAGTTGCTACTGCATTTATGGAAACAATTCAAAAGCTACATGGTGTTAGTGTCAGCATCTTCATCCCTTCACCAGTGATCAAATTTCTCCTTTTGCATGCATATTAGGTGTCCCATCCGATCAGCTGCATTCCATTAGGTCATGGATCAACTGATGGTAATGGTTCATTGTCAATTTCCCTCATGGCATTTACCTTCTAGCCTGTTTTCACATGTTTAGCTTATTTACTGTCATTTTGTGTCATTTCATTTGCAAAAAGACGGTTTTAGGGTTTTAGTCTCACTAGGTCTAGGGTTTGCCACCATGGTCATCGAAAACTCAATAAAAGGTCAGCAGGCACATGAGGAGGTCTTATAAGTTCATAAGATCAAAATTTCACTAATGATATGCTCAATAAATGACTTTTACCTCAAAACTCTGTTTTGAGGTGAAAACAAAGTTTTTTATTTCTATGTACAAAATTTATGTAATTTGAAATGTTTGCTATATGTAATAAGTTCCAGCTGCTGCCCTTGCTCACCTTGCCAACTCCAGCCACTACAGACAAAAAAAAAAACATCAATGCATCAATTTACCAAGTGATCAAGAAAAGTCAATTCAAATGAAAAAACAAAGCTTATGACCAAAAGTGACTTTGACATTAGAAAAGTGGGTTTGAAATAAGTAAAAATTAAAATCCATCCATATATAAAGTGAAAGGATTGTTATTCATCATTTCATTGTGCAAGATAACCTTGGAGAGCAAAAATCGTGATTTGGAGGCAAATTGAGCAAAGGAAGTTAAAAACCTTGTTTTCCAAGCAAATTTGTTTGTCGTTGTGCATCAAAGGTAGTGTGCTGTGCATTAGACTGGCGTTGTGCATCAGTGGGTTTCTGACAGTGTTAATTTGCAAGGGTGTTGCGCATCAGGAGGGCGCTACGCATTTGGCCTAGTGCATTGTGCATCAGTCCAGAAGTTGCCAAAATGTTCCAAATCACTCAATAACCCTAAAAAATGCTACATTTCTATTCTACAAGTAAGTTATCATTGTCCTTGAGCTGAATTTGATCTCCTACCTATGTTCTTCATGAGTTTTGCATTTGAAAGTTAAACCCTAGCTTGTCTTCATTATTTTCCATTTCATTGTACAACTTTCACTCCATAATCACAACCAACATATTAAAACCCTTTTCTCTCTTCCATTGCCCTAAATCACTCCATTTATCCCATTTTCCATATCCTACTCCCTTAAAACAACTCATTCCCTTCATCAAACCCTAAATCCCTCACTAAACCCTAGCTTCCCAAAACTTATCCCTTCATTCCCCAACTCTATTTCCCATTAGTAAAATCTCTTCATACTCATCTCCCTTGTCCTCCCTCATTACCATTTTCCATGATATCATCATCACATCACTTCCCTAAGACAAGCACCAAGCACCATGGCAAGAAACAGTGAGTCAAGCTATGAAGAAGAAACACTAAGTGATAGTTCAAGAGAAAGAAATGTATAGCCTAGGAGACCTCACAAGGGTGGAAAAATTATTAGAGAGGAACCTATTAGCATTGTTGAACTCCTTGCTTGCCCCCTTGCTACAACTTGTTTCAGATACCAATCTTGCTTTGAGTTTTGTGAGATGGTTGAGAGGGTTAATATCATCATGAATTAGCAAGGAAATCTGTCATAAACATGGAGAATAATGTGGTACACCTTGCTAGGATCACTTTCACTCTTTCACCAGATATTATTGTAGAAGCAACTAAAATTCTAGATGTAGGGGAAAGGTGGAACAAAAGACAGAATATCAACAAGTAGCATTATGAACCATATATTAAGGCAAAATATCATGGTAAATTGAGCAGGGTGTTTCCTTTCAAGTTCTTGGAGGACCGGTATGTTCCACTTATGAAACTCATCATCAAATACATCACATGGGAGGGTAGGTTCTCCAGACTCTATGCCTATCATATCAGATTACTTATGCACTTCACTAGGGTCAGAATGATGAGTATTCCATATTTCATATGCAAAAACATAGATAGGATGACTGTGATTGCAAAAAGAAAACCATAACCACAACAGCTCAACAGTATTTAGCACTTTGCTGTCATCAAGATTATTGTTGTGCATCAGCTCACTTAG
>APFE031012753.1:210024-237648 GCA_000404065.3 Pinus taeda | reverse complement strand
TCCTCTTATTGTGAATGGCCATCACTTGAAAATCTACCAAAAGCCATTCTCAAAAGAAGAGTTTGTCAAGTTGTTTAAAGAAGATTCTGCAATCAGGTTGGTGGAGAAGGATTCTTCTCCTCCATCAGCGAGTTGATAGGTAGCGTATTCATCAATGGTCGGGACTGCAATAATAGTTGCGTCCTCAAGAAATCTCGTTGGGTGAGTCTGGGTCATAATCGGGGTAGCCTTTTAAACGCCGATTTAAAAACCAATAATATCCCTAACAATAATAATATCAACCGTAGCAATAATTTAAAAGGCGCACATAATGATAATGGTAATACCTCTAATAATATCAAAGCATACATCAACAACGGTATCGATATTAAGATTAGTATCGATAATCTCCATAATACCGATAGCATTAGTATTTATAATAATAAAGGTAATAATACACATGAATTTAAGAATAATGAAGAAATTAAGAATAATGAAGAATCATACCGAAGCATTAATAAACTAGATTCTAAGAATAATGAAGAGTCTTTCCTAATGGAAAAAGATTATAAGACTCTTAATAATAATGAGGCTAATAATATTTATAACAATAAAGTTAACAATGCTCACATTAATAATAATGGGTCATGCAATCACATTATTAATGAGATAGATAACGATAATACGAATCCTAATAATAATGAATCTAACAATAACTGTAATAGTGAGATAGATAATATGATTCCTAGTAAGAGCATTAATAATCTTAGTATTATTAAGGATAATGTAGGCAATTCTATTATATGTACGGATGGCTATGAAGGTCCTGGCAGTATTAATGGGCATGAGGACCTCGGCAAAAAGGTCCCTCTTCCCTCGCTTTCGCAGAATAGTAAGGTTGTTAATCTTTCAAGCTATTCCTTTTCCCCGTCCGTCTTTGGTCTTTTAAGCAAGGGCTTAAACTTTGCCCTTGCCCCTAGAAAAATTCCCATTGATGACATTATTTGTGACGTGGAGCACGGAATTAGAGATCTGCCTGATAACATTAAGGACACCATCAGGCAAGATTGTGCTGTGGTTCTTAGGAGGGCTAAACCTCCTCGAAGGAACCTCTATAAAGAGGAGTTCGATGCCCTAAAGTCCTTAAATCAGATTGATGATATTGTGGTCCTTAAGGCAGACAAAGGAGGGGCCACGGTCATCCTCAATAAAGATGACTACCGTAAGAAGATGTTGGATCATCTTCACAGCAGTGGCAGTTACAAAAAACTTGCCAAGAACCCTCTGAAGAAAATCTCTAAGGCAGTTGCTCACGCTATCAAGTCTAGCAGCTCGGTGGGTGCCCTATCCCGTAAGCTCATTGAGAGCAATCCCATCGCTCCTAGAATATATGGGGTGCCTAAAATTCACAAGGAGGGGGTCCCTCTAAGGCCCATTGTCAACACCATCGGGGGTCCAACCTACCTTCTAGCCAAGTTTCTGGCTCTTAAGCTGAAGCCTCTTGTTGGCCGCACTGAGTCCTTCGTGAAGGACTCTGCATCCTTCATCATGGATCTCAAGGATATTAGGCTGGACCCAGAGGACATTCTTGTCAGCTTTGATGTGGTCTCCTTGTACACATGCATTCCTATTAAAGAGGCCATGGAAGTGATATATCGCCTAACAGATCCGGATACCGCGCATCTGGTTGAGGTATGTCTCACTTCCACATTCTTCTGTTTCGAAGGGGAGTTCTTCGAGCAGACCTGTGGTGTTGCCATGGGTTCCCCCCTCTCCCCGATCGTAGCAAATCTTTTTATGGAAGATTTCGAAGCCAAGGCTCTTGCCTCGGCCCGTCTCCTTCCGAAGCTGTGGAAAAGATATGTGGATGACACTAATGTCATCTGGCCCCACGGCCATGAGGAGCTGGATCGTTTCCTGGATCACCTCAACAGCCAGTCCTCAGCTATTAAGTTCACCATGGAAGAGGAAGTTAATGGCAGCCTCCCTTTCCTAGATATTCTCATTTCTAGGAGGAAGGACGGTTCTCTCTCCCACGCTGTGTTCCGTAAGAAGACGCACACAGAGCAGTATCTTCACGCTGATTCCCATCATTTCCCTGCTCAGAAGATGGGTGTTCTTAACACCTTGGCTACGCGTGCCCTCAGGATTTCGGATAAAGAAAGCCTGGATAGAGAGAGAACCCACCTCCTTGACATCTTTATGGATAACGGATATAGCAGGCACCTTGGTCGGAAGGCTTTCCTTACAGCTTCCAAAAAAGCGTTCATTAAGAAAGAGCCTAAGGAACGTCATCCAGGTGTCCATCTTCCTTATATCGAAGGGACCACGGATAGGATTGCTCGGATCCTTAGAAAGTTTGATATTCCCTCAACCTTCAGGCCCCTCAAACCATTCGTAATTCCCTTCGGTCTGTGAAAGATCCTGTTAACCCCAAAGACATGAAGGGTGTTTATTTGATTCCTTGCTCTTGTGGGACACCCTATATAGGGGAAACAGGGCGCTCCATCCACCAGAGAATTTGTGAGCATGCAGCGGACCTGAGGCACGGAAGAACTAAGTCCTCAGCTTTAGCAGAGCATGCGGACAAGACTAAGCATCATGTCTGCATTGAGGAGGCCAAAGTCATTGCGAGAGTAGATCGATACCATCATCGCAAGTTAAGGGAAGCTATTGAAATTGAGCGAAGACCCATCAATCTCAACAGAGATGATGGTTGGAAGGTAAGTAGGAGTTGGATCCCTGCCCTGTCGGCTTAAGGTCTCTTCCCCCCCCCCCGCCCTCTGGCCATCCGAGGAGCTTCCTCTGTATGTGTTTAGTTTAGTCTTTTCGAGTTTATTTTTCGTTGGCATAGTTGTGTTCTTCTCTTTTTTCCTTTTTTTTTCGTTTTAGGTATTAATCGGATTTATTATTTTTCCCTGATATAGGCCCTTGTCCGGTTTTAGCAGTTTATTCCTTAGGTTAGTTTGATTAGTATATCTAATTTAGGATGTATTATTGGATCTAGTTTAAGTAGTATAATGATAGCTTATATAGATATATAGTATATCTCGAAAGAATTAGAATTTTAATAATTTTTTAATAAAACATATATAATATTAACTCAAGATGAATATATAATTACTTATATAAACTTAAATAAAACATATATAATATATAACTTAAAATTATTTCTTTCTAAGGAAATAATTTAAAAGTAACTTTCAAATAACCATTAACATGTTATTCAAGAAAATTAAATTTCTTTTCGCTCATTTATTTTATTCCTAATATCTCTTATTTCTAGAAATATAATATTATAGGACTAGATTTAATAATATATAACCTAAATTATTCTTTCAAAATTATTAATACAATAGTAAAATAATTTTTTTTAATAACCTTTAATTTATTTAAACAAATAATTTTCTTTTAATAATATCAGCTCTTAAAAATATTATATTTAATAATTAGATTATATGTACCAATATAACCTAATTTCTCTTATCTCAAGGAATTAAAATATTATTACCTTAATATTATGAAAAATGATAATTAAATTAATTTTATTAATAATATAATTATGACCTAGGTAAAATAAAAAATTTTAATAACCTTTAATTTATTTAAACAAATAATTTTCTTTTAATAATATCAGCTCTTAAAAATATTATATTTAATAATTAGATTATATTTACCAATATAACCTAATTTCTCTTATCTCAAGGAATTAAAATATTATTACCTTAATATTATGAAAAATGATAATTGAATTAATTTTATTAATAATATAATTATGACCTAGGTCCAAGTCAAATATAGCCGTTAGGTAGCCTTTGGAGTCTCTGCTCAATATATTTAGCTTGCTAGGCCTGATCTGTTCCTTCAACTCGTCCTGACGATGAACCACACTGGTTGGTTCGAAACGCGTCGACAATGATCTTTTTGATGCGATTTATGCTGAAGCTCTCTTTACAATTATGATGGATCACAGAAGCCTCAATTCTACAAATGATGAAGAAGAATCGGTAGGGGTATTAGTACATGGAGGACAGAAAGAAGGAGGAGACCTCCTTGAAGATTTCAAAGGGATTTTAATAACCAACTTCTGAACTCCTGATGAAAATTCTTCTTTATTATCAAACAAAGGATTCAAATAGATAGAGAATGTCTCTTCAATATTAGTAGAAGTTGATGGAACATAATAAGGAGTTGGAGAGATGAAGTCTGTAGGTTTGAATTTAGGTAACTGTAAAATCAGTTTTTCCTCAGATGAAGGTGATTTTATGGGAATGGATGGCACTTTATATGACTCAAGTGATTGTATTAAAAAGGCTGGTGGAAGATCTACTCCTTCTGAATGGAGTTCAGAAACCCTAGGGGGTAGTTCAGTCCAATCAGGATTAGATGGAACAAATGAGAAGGGATCTACAGATGATATATCTTTAGGGTGTAAAGATGAAGAAGAAGAAGAGGTTCTATGTCTTCTCCTTGAAGAGGCTCCCCTAATAAGACTTTTTGGATTTGATAGAGGATTAACAATCTCAGAATCAGAACACGATCTAGTATGCTTAAAAGGAGGCAGCTTGAAACAGTGGAATCAACAGGTGAAAGTTTTTGAACTATATCCTATGATCTATCCTTTATTCACCTTAAATGAAAAAGGAAAATTGTTGCCCCAGGGAAAATCCAACTTTCAATCCTTAACTCCCTCACAATGACACCAATATAATGTTGTCCTTTGAGATAACTTAAGGTCAATTAGCTATGCCAAAGAATCTATAATGTTTTGTTGTTTTAAATGATTGGATGACCAGTGAACAATTTTATAAACAAGTGCATAAAAATTAGATAGATTCTTAAGTAAAATAAAGGTTGTTCTTTAACTACAGATGGTTAATTTAATTTTAATGAAATGGAGAAGTAGAGCATGGAGAGATATAATTGATTTGATATTCAAACTGAATATTTAACCATTTATAAGAAGAAATTGAGAAAACAGGGCTTTCTTAATCAACAAAATATAATCAAATTGTTACAAAGATCTGATGTAATTTATATCTAAAGAGGAACTTACAATAATAAACAGTTCTATAAATTATTCTCTTATTTAAAATCACAACTTCACAGAGGATTCAAAATGAGGCTGAAACTCAGTTAAATTTTAAATCGGATAACTGCAAAAGACTTAATTTATATGAAGAAAACATAATGAATAAATAAGATGAAATACAAATCACTGAGAAAAAAAACCATATGAGGTAAATCCAAAATATTTTATTATTTCAAAAATTCTCAAGGTTAGTACAAATATGCTTGATAGCTTGTTCAAGGGTTCAACGCATGATAACTCAAAGGAGGAGTTATTTATACAAAATTTTCAAAAGATCTACAATCTGTTTTGGAATGGAATACCAAAATAGTGAAGAATACAAAAGTGGAACCATATAATAGGGACCGAATAACCACTGAAGAGGTGGCTCTATCCTTTTGGAATCTGATGATGATCTGGCCTAAAAACACTAGTGAGTTGTGATGCTGTTAGAATGAATAATTATTCAATTATCTCCCACAATTTATCCCATGTTTCTTCACTTGGGATTTCTAAATTCAACAACTTTCTAAATGTTTCATCCACCTCTCTGTATCTCTCAAAATTAGGCTTGGTGAGAAATAAATGTTTAATTTCATGCAAGGTGGTTAAATCAAACTCCAAAGCTTCCAGAAAAGCCCTCCCTGTTATCTGTCCTTTAACTCCTGCAATTTTTTTTTTCTGTCTACTACAATAGCATATAACTCCTTGCAATAATAATCTAATCTAATCAATTTATCATTAAAAGCTACTAATGCTGGCAACCCTTTCTGATTTAAGACATTAAACTTTGAATGAAATCTTTTGATAGAAATATCAAGGGTTTGACATTTAGTTTCTAATTGATTGATCAAATTCCTTTTTTTGTAATAACTTCTTGATCTCTAAGATGGAAGTTGTTCTGTCAGAGATGTTTATTTCTTCTAATTCTTCTATGCTCTTTGAATTTAAAACCTTGATATTATTTGTGGTTTCTATTGGCTTGGTCTTCAATGCTGCTTTCCATTCTTCAATTACTGCTCTGCATCTAGTAATGAGTTCTTTCTATTAAAAAACAATATGTATGGATGGCCATACCTATATCATGGATTGGATGATTTTTGTCCAAATATTTTCCTTGGCATGACCCAAAGTGTATACCATCATGGAATCACTCTCTAACTTCTTGATTTTAAGTTCCAATTTGTGGGTCTTCTGCATTTCCTGCAGGTACAAAGTATCATTTTGTACTTTCAACAACTCTAAATTTTGGAATTCCTAGTAATTTCTCGTTTTACTATTTTTGTATGGACAATTCCTATGATAATCTGGCTGGATCAACTACTGTTGATGTAGACTCAATGATTGTTGATGATGAACTAGGATTTGTACCTGCAACTGCTATTGGGACTACTATGAGTGGAACCATGGCAAGATGTGTTGCTTCCTTCTCTTTCAATAACTCTTCAATTTTCTCTTCCATTTTCTTCAACTCTATATTCTGCTTAATGATAAGCTTGAGCATATCCTCCTTTTGCTGTTCATTCTCTACAATATCCTTGGTCAGAGGATCTTCTGTCGAAGGAAACTTTAACTGTTTCTTCAATGCAACAACGTTTTCATCTTTCTTCTTAAGGAGTAGCTCTGCAAATTTTACATCTTTGGGATCATATCCCACTTTAATTACAAAATATTCTAATGATTTTATTCTGTTTTCTTTGGCTAAAGAAGAAACCTTTTCTAACTTAAGTTGGGACTGAACATTAGATATGGCAGTCCTAAGTTTAGAAAGAGGCATAGCTATAGTTGTCATAGTAGAAAACAACATCTCACTAGTTTGTCTGTGCATATCCATCTAATCAATTGGATGTATTTGACTAGTATCAAATGAAAACATAGCCTTTTTGTAATCTGATGTTGATTTATGAAATGGAATCCGAGCTTGTAAGAAATCTGTTTTCATTATGCCTTTCTGACTGTCAAAAGAAAAAAGAATGCTATGTTGGGAGGTTGAAGTTTGTTTCCAGAATTGGCTATACACATTGGATTCTAAAGTCTCATTTTTCTATTTAATTTCTAGGAACCTTGAAAATATATTCTGATCATCCGAAGAGCTAGTTCCTCTGAATTGAATAATTTCTAGAGGCTCTCTAGAAGGTGAAGTTGTAGGAGGAGTAGTTGAAACATTGGTTGTAGGAAGAGTGTTCAGTGGGAGTAGATACAACTTGCTCATCTACCTCTTCAAGGGTCCCATCAACCCATTATTCTTGATTTATAAATTTTTCTATTTCTGGCCTTGGAGTATGATTATAAGGACTCATTTTGAAATTAAATCTCAAGGCAGAGATGATTCCAAAAGGATCATAGGACCAAGTGAAATTGGGCTGGAAATTCATATTCCTCAACAATGTATCTGCCTCAACACCCGCTGATCTGGTGTTGAAAATAAATGATTGAATCTGTGATTTAAGATTGAATTGAGAATTCCTTTTACCTGACACAAAATTTAGCTCATCCATGTGAATCATTTGCTTAATATATTCCAGAGAAAAGATTCTCATAGGAACATATTTGGGCATCTTATATGGTGCAAGCTCATAACCATATAATCTTACCTCAGTATAGTTCTAGTATAACTGACAGTCACCAGTTTTGGTTTGTTCACTTAAGTGTAGAATCATTTTAATTTCATCCCCAATCCTGGGCTCTATCTGGCTGTTATGGAGCTATGCCACTGGATGTATGAATGCATCTACAAATTCTACAAATGACGAGGTGGTAGAAGTTTTTATGACTATTTTTGTCTAGTGAATCACTGATTGATTCACTCCTTTTTCATCCTACTTGCTGAGTTTGATATGTAACAAATAACCCTACTGAAAAAGAAACATGTGTACAATTACAGAGTTGTAATTAAACACTCCCTACATAGTGAAGTTCATGAATTGTTCATGTATATTATCAACCAAGAATTCTCTGTAATTATACATGAATGATGGTTGTTGATATTTATTAAAAATGGATAGGAAACAAAGGATAGTCTCATCGATAGACTGGTCACATGTGTATCCTAATAAATAGGAAAGAAAGGAAATGCAATGTCTAGAGGCTCCAAGAAACATGGCATATGAGTAAGATGGATTTCTTTTGGGAAATTGTGCATCCTCAGGCAAAAAAATTTCAAAAATTTGGGCTCTCTGTGGGAAGGTTAACTTATGGTACAAATCCATAAGTGTTGCTGGTGAAAAATGAGTGAGAGAGTCAAATTGGGGGATTAGGAGCATCTAGTTTATGGTTTCAGCAGAAATGGTTATTAGAATGTCTCCATTCTGAGCCTTGACTGCTCTTTTCACATGATCATATTTGGCTTGACACCAGGTAATAAGGTCATGGAACTCATGTGTCTTTGGGAACTAAAGAGAGGTAACATGGATCCCAAAAACCTAATTGGATCTTGTTTGCCGAGATAATTTTGTTTGAGACACAAGTGCAGTTCATAGAAATCAAACTCACACTTGGCTTCTGCAATTTTGAATAATGAGTCTACCAGAGGAAGATGGTCTAGGTCGAGCTGAGTTGGAGTGGTAGAGCTTTCATCCGCACTCTGCTTTTTGGATTTCCCCTTTGGGGCCATACTGGTAGACATAAGGAAAAGCAATGCTGGCAAGAGAATGAGTGAATAAGAAAAGTTCTGCATAAATTTTTTACTTGTGAATAGTAGAAAAAGTTACAGGAAAGTAACAAAGAGATAGGAATAGGTTTATTTATAATATGTTGGGAAGGGGTAACAGTTTAATTCATAATTGTAACTACTTTAATGCATAGGAGCAGAGCTGTAATGGATGAATACAATGTGTATGACAGTAGGGCAGTGAGCATGTGAGGTGGCAATAGATATGTCGAATAGGAAACAGGTGTGTGAGGTGGCAACTTGGGATTGGTTGAGGGATAACGGTTAAGGTGCAAGATGGAAAATCCGTTGGCGGAGGGAAACCACGAGCAATTTGCGGGCAAGGGGGGGTGCAAAGTGATATGGTGGCGACACGTAAGGTTGGGGTCTCTACCATGGAAATCGCTTTGTGGACCCCCCCATCGCATTAAAGAGAAATGGTTGAGGGGGGTGCGAAATATCTCCCCGCTGTTTATCTGGGTGGGGAGTAGATCAGCCGTTGAATCATGCGCTCTTCTTATTGAAGTCCGACAAGAATTTTTGTCATTTATTGAATTTTTTCTAATCATATATGCACTCTATAACATAATTTCTAATGCCAAAGGTTTATAATCAAGAATTAATCCTGATTAAGGAAATTAATCATTAATTAACAAAATTTAATATTTTTCTAATGTGGCGCATTTAAACTATCTTCCTTTGCATTTATTTTTATATGAAAATGAAGCCTTTGTTTCTTTTGCTTCCCTAACATTTTATTTTTCTTTTTCCTTTTTTCTTTAGGGCGGCTACCTCCTATCATTTTATTGATATGGATGCCTATAAAATGTAAATTGTCGTTAAATTTTAATTTTTCTTTCTTTTCCATCCACATCCTAACATAACATTTTGAATTTATTTTTGACTAATATACTCACTTATCAAAGCCAAATAATGTTACAACAACCTCCTTAAAGAAATATATGAATTATTTTGAAGTATATCCTCCTCCATTTTAAGATCTTAAGATCTTTATCCTTCTTTTTGTAAGGTTCTCTACTTCAACTTTGCATTCTTGAAATTTCAGGCCCACCCAACAGCAACAACTTCCACACATGTGAGCTTATTTATGGCTTCCAATGCTTCTTCAAACCTTCTTTTGACTTTATATTTCTTCTAGTGATTGAGGATGACCTAATTCAACCTTCTTCCTCCTCCTTTTCCAAGTTTGATCTCGCAACAACAAAACCCTAACCCAGCAGCATAAACCCTAGATTCCTTTCTTCACACTTGTGAAGAGAGAGAGAGAGAGAGAGAGAGAGAGAAAATATACCAAATGCTTGATCCTTGTCCTTATCCTTCTTCGCTACCCTCTTTCTTCTTCTCCTTCGCTTGCTTGATGAGAGAACGAATTGTGTCTCTAGGATGTCAAGTTCCCTCCTATGTATAGGCTTCCAAGGTGAGCAAAGATCCTCAAAATAGGATGAATTCATAGTTAGAAGGATGAATTGGTCTTGAAGGGCATTTTTACACTTTTAAATACCAAAATAATTCTTTTTACAAGTAATAATGTGCCCAATGGGGTCTTCAACATATGGCAATGACTCTTGACTTCTTTACCTAGGAAAAACCTTAGAAGCACTCAATGGGTGCTTGACCTCTAAAATAAAAGACCTTGAGCATGAAACTCATGCTCCAAAAATAATAATAGTAATTTTTCTTTCATTTTACAATATATAAGAATAAAAAAGTACATTTCATATTTATGAAGACCAAACCTAGTTACACTTCTTTGTCATGTTTTGTGCTTGCAACCTTGTGTACTTTTAGGATAGAGGCCTCAGTAAGAACCATGTTTCATTCATCTTTAGTCATCATTGGATTAAGAGATAAGTCAAGGAAACTAATTAAATGTATAGTGGCATTGTGACTTCAACGATTGTGACATCATTGTATAATTGCTTATAAAAATAATAGAGGCTATGGACTCTTGATTGAGATGAAGTAGTAAATCCATATTCATGTTGGAAGAATATTCTTTGTAATGTTATTTCTTAGAAGTCATCAATTATCTCTTTGTCTCCTTGAAGTGAAATTTTAATTCATGACTAAATGAACAATTAGGATATATATCTTCAGTGATTTTTTATAGGATATAGATGGAAATTGTTCTAATACATGCGATAGTGATCTTGTCGTGATGATGAAAATGAGATATATAATTATTGTAACCATGCACTTATGTTAAATTGTCCCTGATTGCATAACAATGATTTATGTATGACAAGAACAATGACCTTGGTGAAAAATAGTGACAAATATCTCCTTAACATTGACAATAATCTTGACTGCATGACATTGATTGATGAATGGCAGTGAAAATGATCTTGATGATTGATTGTAGAAGTAATCTTGTTGAATTTGTGGCAATTGAAGTGCAGAAGAGAAAAGGTGGTGAATTTGGATATTGGAAACATCAGGTGAAAAAGGAGAGGCATTAGGTGTGGCAATAATGATAGTCCCAATAGAGAGAGTGATAGCAGCAACAGAGGAAATGAGAGTGATAGCAACAATAATGGTAGGAGGTGTGGAAGTGAACAAAGTTAGTAGTGGGTACAACAATAGTGAAAACATGTTCATCAGGAATAAGAAGTTTTAGTATACTAGGGGGCTGAGGGCTCCTTCAAATTATATCTCTAACTCTTGAGAAACCATTGGGGAGTCTTGTACTTCCTTCCATATTTATCTGGTAAATTTGTATGCACATTGTACATAACAAAGTGCTTGGTAGAGACAAAATATTTGTGTATTGATATTATGATGTGATGATTTCCTATGTTTCTTTTGCTGCTCTAAATCTTTAAGTAATTATTCTAACCAATTATGAAATATTAAAGGAAATAATGATTCACCCCCCTCTCATTACTTCCAACATGCATAAACTATTAAATTATGAAAAAATTGGTAACCTTATTTAATTTGAAGGGAGATGTTGACATGTGATGGGAATGTATTAATAATGTCAAAGGAATTAAAAAAATAATGTTTATTTGGAGTAAGAAGTACTTTAAAGAAAAGTACTTGTTTGATAGGTATTATGATGGGAATATGAAGGAAGTCCATGAACATAAGTTGGACTCACTAGGAGGAATATGCCAATATGTTCACAAAACTATTGAAGTGTATATCCCATTGAAGAGATGAGAAAATAAAAATCTAGTGTTTCCTTAGTGGAATGCCATAATCCTATTAATACCAAGTAGAATTTGATAAACCAAAGACACTAGAGGACACTATATAGAAAGCTAAATATTGTCACGACTATTTGAAACATAAGACTCAACCTCAGACACAATGTAAAAATAAGGAAAATGCCAACTTTAGGAAGAAAGGAGTGGGATTCTTGCACTACAGACAAGTTGAGAAAATCATGATTTTCATGATACCAGTTAAGAGAATTATGGTAGAACCTTCTCGCTTCAAATGAGAATAAGCCAATTTGACCAACAAAGGAAGAGGTCAAAGAATAAATAAAAAATCCACTAAAGTGGTAGGGGTTCAAGGAAGAGCACCTATTAGGAGACTATCCACACCAATGCCAAGATAGCAGAGGGATGCATAACATTAATAAGCCACTACTATCAATGATGTGGCCAAGAGTGTACCTAGATTTATGAAGCCATGAAAAATAGGAAAGAAGACAACCACGACTTGGTGGTAGATATGGAAGGTATACTTACAAAACATCTTGTTTCAATTTTAATTGACCTAGATTCTAACCTCATTCATGTCACTCCACAAGTTGTCGAAGCCTATGTTTTACAGATATCACTGCATGGCATGCCATGGCTAGTTAAATTAGCCATCAAAGTCAAAGGGAAGGTATCTAACATTGTGAAATCATACCATTTCGAAATGGGTGACTTTCTTAGATAAGCCACTTTGAATGTTTTTCCCTTGGGGTTGTATGACCTGTTAATCGACATGGATTACCCAGCAGCGCATAGGAAGAAATTGGATTTCTATAATAAAATCATGGAATGAAAATATGATGAAGGAGAGTAAAGTCTACTGTAAGGATTATGGAATCTCATATCTGTGAGACATATTTTAGATCTAAAATAGAATAAATATTGCAAAAAGGGATTCATCCTATATGCCTTACAAGTGAGAAGTTCAATAGGGATAGTTAGTTGAAGGTTGAAGATCATCCCATGATACAAGAGTACAATGATGTATTTCCTAAAGAGATTCCTAAAGAGATACCAAGATTGTTTCCTAAGAGGGACATTAATTTATCCATAGAGCTCACTCTAGGAATGATTCCCTTATTTGGTGCGTCCTATAGAATGAGCACACATGATTTGGTGGAGTTGAATATATAGTTGAAATAAATTTTGGACAAAGGGTATGTTAGAACTAGCATCTTGCCCTAGATAGCTCCAACATTATTTGTGAATAAAAAAGATGGTACCCTTAGTTCATGTGTTGATTATAAACAACTGAATAATTGAACTAGTAAAAACAAGTGTCCATTTCCCAAGATTTATGATCTATTTGACAAGTTGAGAGAAACCTCAACATTTTAAAAAATAGATCCAAGATTAAGATATCAACAAGTTTGAATCAAAGATGAGGAAATTTACAAGACGACATTCAGGACTAGATATCGACATTATGAGTTTTTTTTGGTGTTTTTGGGTTAACAAACACACCATCCACATCTATGTATCCTATGAATAATATTCTTAGCAAATACTTAGATATATTTGTGCGGGTTTTCATTGATGATATTTTAGTATACTCAAAGAATAAATAGGACATGAAGAACAACTCAAGATGTTACAAGTGATACAAGATCATGAGGTATGCACTAACCTTAGTGATTGTTACTGCTTTAGTTGAAAGTGTGTTACTTGGGTCATGTTATCTCAAGAGGAGGAGTAACAACTAATCCTGAAAATATCAAGGCCATACTAGATTGGCTTGTTCCTTGTAATGTAACTGAAATAATATCTTTTATGGGGCTGATAGGATATTACAAGAGATTCATTCAAGGATTATTGAAGATTGGGCACATGGTTATAACATTTCAAAAGAAGAGAATGCAATTTTATTGGACATCAAAGTGTGTAGCAAGATTTAAATATTTAAGCACCTTCTCATTGGTACATTTATTCTAAGGATTGTGGATACATATAAAGATTTCTTGGTTTGAACCAATGCTTGCAAGGAGTGACTTGTTGGAGTCCTCATGCAAGATGGACATGTGATCAACTATGATTCTAGGAAATTAAATAAACATGGGAGGGATTATGTAACACATAATTTGGAGGTTGTAGGAATAATGCACACCTTAAAAATGTCGACACACTACTTTCTCGGAAGGAAATTCATCTTAATGATGGATCATATTGTGATGAAGTGTTTGTTTGATCAACTTTGATTGAATGCCAGGAAAGCCGTCTGGATGGAACTTCTTAGCAAGTTTGATTTTAATATCAATCACATCAAGGACAAAAAAATATGAGTGATTGATGCACTCAATAGAAGCATTTAAGTGATACACATGGAAACCAAGAGTACATGTGAGATAGACATGAATGAATGAATCAAAGAAGCATTATAGGACTAAAAGCACTTCCAACATGTAAGTAAATTCTTGCAATAAGAGTCTAAGGGGCCAATGGGAGAAAACTACCAGCTAATCAGAGATGGATTATTACTGTACATAGGTAGACTATACAAACCCAAATGTATTCGACTTAAAGAAGCTCATAATGGATAAGCTTCATAGAATACCATATGAAAGTCACCCAAGATATCAAAATTTGTTAACAACCACCATATTATAAATATATTATTGGCCAAGGATGAAGGGAGAAGTTGCTAAATATATTTCTAGATGTTCAAAATGCCAACATGTCAAAGTGGAACGCAAGAACCCAAAAAAATTCTTGTAGCCAATACCAATTCTAAAATGGAATTGGTAATTGATGTCAATGTAGTTCATCATTTGAATGTAAAGGATCCCTAAGCAACATCACATCGTCATGATGGTGGTGGATAATTTGAGCAAGGAAACTCACTTTGTACTCGTGAAGTCTACTTATAAAACAATTGATATTGCTTGGATTTTCATGAAGGAAATTTTTACATTGCATGGCACACTGAACAAGATTGTATTTTATGGTGATGAACATTTTACCTTGAATTTTTGGAAGGCTTTATTTAAATGTTTTGCAACTCAAGTTGAATTTAGCACAATCTATCACCCTCACACTGATGGATAAATAGGAGGGTAAAAAAAATATTTAAAGACATGTTTAGGAAGTTATTGGGGAATTTAATTGTCTATTAAAAATGATTCATCCACTCAAAAAATTAATTGTCAATGGGAGTGTTCGTAAAATTTGAGATTCTACACCATGTTTGTGGAGTTTAGAGCACTAATAGTCTTCCTAACCTATTACAATAGAATGAAATAAAAAAATATCTAAGAGAACTCGTGCGGAAAGTAAACCTTTCTCGTGAAAAGTAAACCAGTCATGTAGAAAATAAATGCACACCAAACAAATTAAAAATGAAGGAAAGGGATAGGAGCCTAGAATCTTCACATGAACCACAAAACTTGAAGGTAAGGAAAGAAATAAAACCACACAACTGCAAGAATTTAAAGGAAGGAAACTGAGTTATTCTACATTGTGGAAATGAAAGGAAAATTAATTCAATCAACCCATGATCTATAAGCAAAAATAATGAACAATTTCATTAAGGATGATTCCCCAACAATAGAAAACCAAAAACGCCAATAATTTTTTTTTGTTTGTAAAGTAGTCTAATTTCTATTATAGTACAAAATTCAAAATTACAGAGAGGCGGACCTCGAACTGCATCCTTTTGCAGTGAAGGGATTTACAGCAGTATGAACCAAGACTTGCTTGAATGTGACAGAACCTAACAGAGCAGTACATATAGCAGGAATCCATCTATAATCCGGTAAACAGAGATATAGTTTTAGCCGTATAGGCATTGACCAGCACTATATAAACCCAAAACTTAGAAACTACCAAGGATTTAGACACCGCCATTGACATATTGAGCAGAAACATCAAAAGAAACCTTAGACTGTGCTTCCATTGCGGGAGCAACAGCTTTACATATCAGAGAAGAGGTGAAGAAGTAATTGATCCCCAGAAGACAGAGCAAACCTTGAAAACAAGAAACCAGGAGATGACGTTCAGTCGTCCACAGAGGTTGAAGGAACTTCTTCCACCACCCGGCAAGAGTATGGGTCTGGCTCGCTTGAGTCGGTGTGGGGAGCGTCATCCTCCGCGGGCGCACTTGGACCTGCTTTCGCAACCCCTGAAGAAGTTGCTGCCGAGGGCGGATCTGGTACGGGAGCAGGAGGTTGAAGAGCCGGCAGTAAAGGAGGCTGGTCCAGAGGCGGAGCTGTCGGAATTGGAAGCTGGATACCTGCAGGAGGACCAGGAGGACCTTGTGCTTCATTTTCGCATTTCTCAATCTTGACTGAGACATAAAACGTGTCTGAGGCTAGAAGAACAGGGAAGCTAAAACGTGAGGAAGGGTGGAAGCTGTGCTGGCAGGGCCTGGCCTGGCTTGAGCGTCTTCCTCTGCGTCGTCGGGCACTGTTGGCTTCATCAGACAGGGAATCAGTGGAGCGAGGGACGGTGGTTCGTCCTCTCCCGCCTCTTGACCCACGTCGGCAGCTGGCGCGGAGGCGTTCCGGCGACATCGCAATGAGGGGAGGAGGGGGAGCTGAACGGGCGAAGGCTTCACAGAACCGGAGAGCCAGGGAGCAGAGGTGGTTCGCTTAACACTTGGACTGTAAGGCAGGGGGACGAGCGGCAGATTACAGGGGACGAAAAACAGAGGCTGCAGCACCCAACCCGCGGGCCGAGAATTGCTAGGTGAGCAAGCAAAGACTACGGGTTCTGGCCAAGATGCTGCCTCTCGGCTCAGGTGATAAGGCGCGGGGAGCAGAAAGGGATTAACATTGATCAGAGGGGTATCTTCTGCGTTGCCTGCAATTGAGACCTGCCTCATTACAGGCTCGCAATCAGACCAGAAGAACCAAATACAGACCCAAACCTTGCCTCGAGGACCATGATTATAACGATGCTGCCCACGGTGAGCTATGTGCGAGCCTGCTTCTGCCATGAATGCCCGAGGATGCAGCAGATTTAGTTTGATGCGAGGAGGAGACGTCTTAAATGGTTTCGCGCGGGGGAGGAAAGATCCCGAAGCTCTCGACTGCTGGCGACTTAAATGCGGAGTACCTGTAACCAGGTTGGGCTGCCACTTGCCCCGTGGACAGCTCACTGCTTCCCGTTGATCACAGACCATCACCCGCATCCGGGGCAAAAACGCCAATAATTGAATAACCAACAAACTTTTCATTGTAGAGAGGTGAATTATTTAGTAATCATAGCTACTCTCTTTGCAATATTTGGAAACCTCCCTACTAATTTACTCCAACCTGTCTCTTTGACTACCATTTTCCATGCTCTACCCATACATTTTATACAAAGAGGCAAAGGGGAAAAATATGAACAAATTCTGCCAATCTAGATTGTTAAAGCTATGGACAATTTACAAAATATTATGTTTACTTGTTTTTGGTAGATAATGGTTTAAGAAAAACTCAATATATGATTAAATTTAAACCATCCCACATATAATTAATTGAGAATATGTTTAATTTAGTCCAGTTTCTAACTAGTCGCTCTATTTAGATTGTAGTTTGTCAATGACCACAACAAGAAATAACCCTTTTAAATAACTATACATATATCCCAATCCACAAAATTTTTGGAGAAAACCTTTGTGAGTCACCTAATTAGGGATGTTTTAGAGAATTTTTTTTTTCATATTTTGCAAATTCTTCTTTGTTTATCCGAAAATTACTTATGAAGTTCATTACTTGATTTTTCTAGGATGAGTTATTCAAACATTAGATCACGAGATGGAGCCTTCTGAAGTCAACTTAGGTATCAATTTAACAAAATAAATCCATGTCATAATCCCTAGGAAAAAAACCCATGCTGTTGATATTCCCCTAGATATATGTACATATTCAAACCTTGGAGGCTAGTTAAAATTATTGCACAAGAGCCACAAAAACAACACTAGGAGAACTATCATTAGCAAAACCAATAATAATCCTTCCCAATTCATCAAAATTCAAAGAAATTGACAATAATAAACTACTTTAACATTCATAAGATTATTGTGGCATATTGGTAAAGAAACACAAAAATAATGAGTAGTGAATGTGTGATAGGATAAGGTAAATAAATTTTTTGAATAGTTAAAAAGATGACAATTTGGTGACTTGACAGATGTATGTTATGCACGAGCCCAAGAGGTAGGAATATTTTCTTCCTTTGGTAGATTTTTCTTATAATAATGGCTATCAAGAGTCATTAAAAATGAGCCCTTTTGAAGACTTATATGATAATAATTGCAATATCCCAATCAATTGGTATAATCTAGTGGATAAAGTCATACTTGGGTCTAATATGCTAAAATAAATGGAACATGAAAAATTCAATATAAAGTATAAATTTAAGGTAAATCAACACCGAAAGAGGAGTTATGGATACTAAAATAGAAATCACAAGGAATTTCGCATGGGAGAGCATGTATATATCCAAATCAATTCAAAGAGAAGTTCCTCAAAAGTGGGATTGTGTGCCAAGTTAGCACCAAGATACTATTTACCTTTATAGATATTGGAGAGATAAGGGACAATAATGTATATACTTTCCTTTCCTCCCACAATTAAGGCACATGATGTGCCTCATATATCTTTTCTTAAAAATATATATAAAAATTATGCTACCTCATATTATTGATTGGGCTTTGATATAGGTGGAACCCAAAGGATAATTTTGACACGATATACTTCTGATACTAGGAACCAAGGATAGAGAACGTAAAACATAATATAATTAGAAACTAATAAGAAGATAAAATAATGCTCCAATATGATAAGTCTTGTCTAGAGACATCGTTATATCATTAAAGCACAACACATTATGATCATAACATCACAATGCATAATGATGATTATCTAAATACAAAATGTATGATTCTCATTTTTAGTACTCTAAATATTCAACCCACATGGATGTTTATGTATAGGTACCGAATTTTACTAATATCCTTGAATTATGGAGGATTTGGTCCAATTACAAGGATCAATAATTACAATTACTTTTGGTAAATATGTGTTATCTTATCAGTTGTCTTTGTTTCAACTGGTTGATTATTCAAGTTTATATGATAATATAGTTGATTCCTCTGACCATTTAGTTTGGTGGTCCCACTAGTCAACGATTGTCTTCTAGTTGGTTACTCAATCAACTTGATGACCACTTAGTTGATTGTCCGACAAGGTGATCGTTTCACTAACTGTCTAGTGTTAGTCAACCCTTCTATTGACTGTGTCCTTAAGCTCCATAGATGTGATGAACCAAAATAACCTTAGGTTCCAACATCCCCCCCACGCCCCCCCCAATCAACACAACATTGTGGAGGTTTAAGAGGTGAAATTATGTCTATAAGACATACCCCCCACCCCCCATAATTGTAACTTCTTGAAGCTCGAGTAAACCCTGTAGCTTGAAAAAATTGGCTTCATATAATGATTTTGTAAACATATAAACAAGGTGATAATCAATGTTGCAATAGACAAGAGTGATAATGTTACCTTGAACCAATTGCTATAGATTGTGTGCATGAATTTCAAGATGTTTCATCTTACTTTGTGTAACAATATTACCAACGATATGGATTGCACTTTGATTGTGAAAGTAGATAGTAGTTGAAGTACGAATAGGAATTTAAAGCTCACCTAAGAGCCGACAAAAACATATTTATTTCATCCCAACATTAACAACTCCATTATACTCTGCTTCCATAGTCGATTGTGAGACTACTTGTTGTTTCTTGCATGATCGAATCAATGGCACATCATTGAAGTGAAACACATAGCCAAAAGTGGATTTTCTATCATCACCTTCACCTGCCAAGTTGGAGTCAATGAAGCTAACCAACAAACTTGAGCTTCAACAATATGTGATACCAAAGTGAGAGGAACTCTTAAGATAGTGAAAAAATCTCTTTATAAATTTCCATTTAATTTCTCTTGGATACTGCATAAATTGAGAAACCCCACAAATAACATAGGAAACCGCAGGTTGATCATGAGATAAATATATAAGGCTACCAACTAGCTATCGAGAAAGGGTAGCATTGATTTTTGGAGAGGGACACTCTTTAGTTAGCTTAACACTTGATTGAAATGGTTTAGCACATGACTTATAGTTGCCCATGTTAAATCTTTGCAATAGGTCCAATACATATTTAGTTTGAGAGTCGAAGACACTGCCAAACAAAGGTAATACTTGAAGACTAAGAAAGAAATGAAAAATACCAAGGTTAATCATTTCAAATGTATTAGAAATTTGATTCTTCAATTTAAGAATTGCATCTATATTATTATTAATGATAAGTTTATCATCTAATAGACAACAAAAATCAATTTATCACTATTGAGATGTACCGCATAAAGTTTATGGTCAATTTCACAAAATTTGTATCATATTGAGAAAGAATATCAATCTTAGCATACCAAGCTCAATGAACTTGCTTTAAACCATGTAGTGACTTATTCAATCAAAAACTAAGATTAGAATATATCACAAAACCATGGGGTTTCTCCATATACATTTCTTTAGATAAGTATCCATGAAGGAAGGTAATTTTAACATCCATTTGATAAATTTTCCTTCCCAAATTAGCAACATGTGAAAGAAGAATTCTAACAAAGTTCTTCTTTGAAATAAGGGTGAAGCTTTTATTTAGTGTAGTCAATTCCTTTTCTATGAGAAGCATTTTGTGAATAAATTAGCCTTAAGACACTCAAAAACACCTTCAAAAGTGAATTTTCTCTTATATACCCATTGAAACTTAACAATGTTCTTTCCTTGTGGTTGAGGAACTAAAGTCTATGTGTGAGTCCTAAAAAGAGAATAAAAATCATTATGAATATCCTATTCACGTTCAAGTTGTCATTGTGCTTCTACAAAGGATTCATGATCACATGTTTCATGAACATGATCCATCAAGGAAAGACTAGCATGCTTCTTGTGACTTCGAGTCATCTGACTGATAGAAGTATAACTAGCATATGATCCAATATGATTTTGAAGCATGAGCATGAGATTGGAAAATTAGAAGAGAGTATTGTTTCAATTGAAGATGTATGACTAGTAGTTGACTTAGGAACAACAATAGATGAAGTGGTTGAGATATAAAGAAAGACAATATCAAACTTGAGTCATCAACAATCTCAAACTAATGATTGTTCATCATTCCAAAAGAAGAGTTCAAAAACTTAATCCCATAAGCCTTCTCATGAATGATGATAATTTTTGTTGATAATGATTTGTTGTTTTCCAGGGATCAAATAAATGATATGAATTTGACTCATCAGAATAACCCATCATAATGCAAGCATGTGCAATATGTCATTATTGATGTCCTCTATGATATGATGCATTGATGAAACCATAGATACAGGATTTGGATTTCCTAGAAAATGGATATATCCCACACTTGTTGGAGGATTTTTAAACAAAATACCAATGGATTTTACTAAGAGACCCTTGTTGTTGGATTCTCCTTATCATGCTAGTTTTGTTTTGTTTTGTTTTGTTTTTTGTTTTTTGTTTTTTATTTTTTGTTTTTTTATTTTTTATTTTTATGGAGCTCTTCATGGTTCCTTAAGGTTTGTTAGATAATCCCAGTCAAAGTTGGTACCCTATTTGAGGTCAAGAACCCCAAAACATGGATGATGTGGCAATTTCAATAGATGATGACATGGCATCACAATGGTGTGGCAAAGAAGAAAGCCCTATTAAAGCAATGATGTGGGAAATTAATATTTCATGAATCATAAAAGAAAAGGTTAAATCAAATTAAATGATTGAAGGTATGAAAATTAAAGTTGAAGTTTTAATTTGAAAATACGCCAAAAGGAATTTGGTGCGAATTTTATTTTTAAATAACTCCCTTCCAAAAATTACCAAGTTGACTTACCATAAAATTCAAATTTTTAGAAAGCACATTTCCTCCTAAAACCTTATGTTGGATAACCTATGATACACATCCTAAAACTATATAAGAAGTATTCCTTAGCACCACTATGACATGCACTTGCATGCTTAACATCTTTGTGGCCAGTTAAGAACTTTTTCATTGAGATATTTTTGGGGGTGTTTGTTAGGCATATTTCTCTGAAAGTCATGACATTCATTAGGGAAAGAAAACATTTATCACTTGAAGCAATCTGCTCTCGGTCTTGTTTTTGAGACTATGGTTTTTTATTTTTCTATTGGGATGTCACTGGGTATTAGATTTCTATTGCAAATTGGTTGTGATTAGTTTGTGGCCCTTTAGGGAACAATTTGGAAAATAAATCCTTGACCATTGAAGCTATTCATCCATGTCTGTATAATCAAGCGCATCTAACACAAAAGGATGAGGTTGAAAGTTTGGGAAAATTCTTTTATTTGGAAATATGGGTCTTTGCAAACCAACTATTAAAACAAATTTATTAGTCTATCTCTAAGACATTTCGTTTGGTATTTTATTGGTTCTAAGTTTAACTTGTAAAAGTACTCTTTGAGGAAGATCACAACTCAGTTGGAGGAATAACCACACATCTTTTGTCTTGGCAAGATTTGAAAATACTCACTCTTCTCTGAAGTATTTGTGTATTCAACATGAAGTTAATACAAATTGTAAGATCTATTTGGGCTCCCTCTGAGCACGCCTGAGATAGAGTTCCTTTTGCAAGAAGTTTTCATTACAATTATGGACGATGGCTTTATTATCCTCTGCAATCAGATTTATGGAAAACATATGGGATATGTTTGTCTAGTTCATAATATCATCCAAGGATATTGTTTTGAGTACAAATGTATTTAATATGTCGTCTAATATTTGTGGACCTCCTTAAAGATTTGGTCTATCGACTTGGATGAAATTGAAATGTTTGACAAGAAGACCTTTTAATATCTCTGTGGGACGAACATGGGTGGCCATATGATGATATCCTAAAGTTTTCCTGATTCCACTAATACCCCTGTATCAATCTAAAGGAATGAGAATCATTCTATTGATTGTATACTTCATTGATTAAAGAACATATATTTTTTGCAGAATGAACCATGAAGCATTTTATGAGTAATTCATGGAGTAGTCTTCTTTCTCATATATAAAGCTGAATTTGAAATATTGGAGGAGTTTTGTCTCTCAAAGATTCGTTGTGTCCAATAGTTGAATCTCTTTCTTAATATAGACGCAATTGTTTTGACCATGTTTTCTGAGCATCATCTAAGGACTATTTTGTTGAAAAATCTATAGGGAAATAGTTAGGATAATATCTCTTTGCTTGAAAACTACTTGTGATAACTTATTACTTTTTCTTACTTAGTAGCTTCTTTTATTATTAAGTTTGTTCCTATCATAAAAAAACTACTAAAATAAGAAGAACAATGATACACAAGACCATATGATATGGACAAAATCTATCCACCTGAGAGGAAAACCTATAAATCTCTTCTCTTCTTCTAGTTTCTTCAATTGATGAATTCTAAGACCTCTATACCAAGACAAATACCCTTCCAAGACCAAGTCCAACCTCCTTGATGATGTGCTTCTTCTTGTCCAAGTCAAACCAATTCAAATCACTTCTAGCAACACAACTTCGACTCCAGCAATAGAATTTCAACCTCTACTACAAGTCTGAAATTTTCAGCCCTCCCAGCAGCAAGAACCTCCATTTGTGTGAGCTTATTTAGGGCTTCCAAGACTTCTTCTGACCTTCTCTTAAATTTATCCTTGTTCTATGGCCTGAGGAGGACCTAATTTTGCCTTCTTTGCCCTCCTTTTCCAAGTTCGATCTTGCAACAATGAAACCTTAACCCAACAAAAGAAACCCTAACTTCTTTTCTTCGCACATGTGAAGAGAGAGAGAGAGAAAATAGCCCAAACACTTGATCCTTGTCCTTTTCCTTCTTCACTAGCCTCTTTCTTCTTCTCCTTCACTTGATTGATGAGAGAATGGATTGTGTCTCTAGCAGGTCAAGTTCCCTCCTATATATAGGCTTCCAACGTGGACAAAGGTCCTCAAAATAGGCCAACTTCTTAGCTGGTAGGCCGACTTGGTCTTGAAGGGTATTTTGACACTTTTAAACACAAAAAAAAATCATTTTACAAGTTACAATGTGCCCAATGGGATCTTCTACATATGATAATGACTATTTTGATTTATTTAACTAGGACAAACCCTATAAGCACTCAATGGGTGCTTGACCTCTAAAATAAAATACCTTGAGAATGAATCCTATGATCCAATAATAATAACAATAATAAATTTTCTTTCATTTTACAATATACACGAATCAAAAAGTACATTTCATATTTAAGAAGGCTGAGCCTAATTACACATTTTTTAACACTCCCTCTTAATTAGGGAGGTATTCGTAAATGATACATGGACATTCTCAATCTGAATATATCTCATAAGAAGAGTTTGATTGGTAACCCATCTGTTTAGAATCATAACAAACAACATTGTCACATAGCAAGGCCTTGACTAACATCTCTATCTCTCAATAATATCAAAGCACAATGTTGGCGAGGTCAATGATTTATAGACACCTTCATCATTACCTCTCAAGGTACATACCCCACTCGGGTGTTCACAGGGTATGACCTTTCAGGACTATTCTTATATTGGATTCCCAGTCCTCAAAGAATATCATTCCTCTACAACTACTCTTATCTTGGATGCCCTACCTCATCCTCGAATATTACTAGATGCCAAATTCTTACCCAATCCTCCATTATTTCTTCCCAAGTGAAGACAAGAATGATGTGCCTATCTCTCCCTCTCAACTATGGAAGATACATCGACTAATCCAAGCTTGTACCTCAAATATACAAGCTTCTTATTAGGAAGATATTTTATCAAGATGTCAATTGCTTGTTCATCAGTGGAGATGTACCAAAACTGAACACACCATCTTGCACCAAATTTTGAATGTAGTGATACTTGTTGTTTATATTATTTGTCTTTCTATGAAACACTGGGTCTTCATACAACCTTATATAGCTGGTGTTTTCACAATGTATCATTGTAGTGTTCATTGGTCCTTCAAACAAGTTGAACAACAACTTCCTCAACCAAACAAATTCTTTGCTTACTTCACAGGCTGCAATATATTTAGCCTCAACGCTACTCAAAGCAACTGATTCTTGTTGTTTTCTCATCCATGAGATCAAGGAGGATCCCAAACTAAAATATCCTCCTGTAGTACTTCTTCCATCTTGGTCACTGCTGCCCTAGTCAGAATCTGTATATCCAATCAAGTGGACATCATTCCTCCTATCATATTTTAGGTATTAGTGGATTGTACCTTACATATATCTCAATATGTGCTTGGTTTTTATCCAACTATCATGCTTTGGCTACAATTTGAACTGACTGAGAACATTCACTGCAAAACATATGTTTGGATTGCAATCCATCATATCAAACCTCTTCAACATCTCAATCACATATTTTCCTTGATATAGATAAATCTCATCAGATCCTTGCCAAAATTCCAGTACTATATAGTAATTCATTAACCCTAGATCCTTCATGTCGAATTCTGCTACTAGTTGCTTCTTGCATTCTTGGAATCAACCTTCCACACATGTCAAGGGAATATCATCCACATATAGAAGACTGATTACAAACTCATTATTCAAAAACTTGATATAGAGATTCAGATCAACATAACTCTTTGTGAAGCCCAATCTTTGTAGGTATTCATCCATCCTTGCATACCATTCCCTTGGCGCTTGCTTAAGGCCATATATTGCCTTCTTCAACTTGTAAAAATAAGTCATTCGATTATTGAATTCAAATCCCAAGGGTTTCTCTATATAGACTTCTTCATCAATCATTCCATTTATGAATGGAATCTTGAAATCCATTTGATGAATGTTCCATCCCATCGATGCTGCAAAAGGGACCAGTGAACATATAGTTGTATACCTTGCTGTAGGAGAAAATGCCTCTTTACAATTGATGCCTTCTTGTTGAGAGAAGACCCTAGCCACAAATCTTACCTCATACTTATGATTAATTCCATCTGCCACGTATTTAATCTTGTAGAGCCATTTGGGAGTTACCACATATTAACCGTTAGGCTTAGGTACGATCTCCCAAGATCCATTTTTAATTATAGATTGATACTATTCATTCGTGGCTTCCTTCCATTCTTTATGTTTGAGAGCCTCATCAAAGGTGAATGACTCTACTTCTATCAACTTTTTCATGTATGCTGCATATCTAGAGAACCATTTAGGTTTCTAACTTTCCCTGAATGTGCCCTAGGATTCTCCATGTCCTTCTGCATCTAGTAGAGTAGACTTCAACCAGTTAGGTCTCTTTCTAGTTTTGGGGATCACCACTAATTGTACGGGTTCACTGGGAACTTCATCATCATTATTTGGCTCTTCTTCCTCCCTTGTTACTTCCTCTCCAAATATAGGAAGTTATTCATCATCAGAGTCCATCAGGAGATCCTTTGATTTCTTGAATGCAATAATTTCATCAAATATCACATCTTGACTAAATTATTTTCTATGTCCTTCCCCTATATAGATCATATATTCCTTTGAAGTATTATTGTAGCCAAAAAATGTTCCTTTCATGCTCGAAGGATCCAATTTGTTTCTCCTGCCTTTTGGTATATGAATATAAATAGGACAAACAAAAATTTAGAGATGATCGACACTTGGTTTCTTCCGAGTGAATACTACTTTAGGAGTCATGTTATCTAGTGACCCATGGGGAATTTGATTTTGAAATTATACAATAGTCTTAGTTTCTTCACCCCACAAAAAAATGGTAATCTTGATCATGTAGCATGGATTTTACACTTTATTCAATAGACCAATTCTTTCGTTCTGTAACTCCATTTTGTTTAGGATTGTATGGGACTATCATCTACCTCTTAATCCCAACCTCCTTACAAAAATATATGAGCTCTTTTGAAGTATATTCTCCTCCATTGTCAGATCTTAAGATCTTTATCCTAAGTTTCTGTAAGGTTCTCTTCTTCAACTTTGAATTATTGAAATTTGTTGAATACTTCATCCTTGGATTTCATCAAATAAACCCAATTTTTACTTGAATGGTCATCAATGAATGTTACATAATATAGATGACCTCCAAGAGACTTTGGATTCATGGGACCACATACATCTAAATGAATAAGATCCATAATTTATTTTGACCTTGAAGCACTACTTCCAAATGGTCTTTTGGTGTTTTTCCCAATGCACATCCCTTGCATACTCCTTCATGATCTTCCTTGAGTTTGGGGATGCAATTTACTATTGTGTTTATAGTTGGTAAGATTTTTGTAACAGCACAAGTAAAACTAAAATTAATGTCAAAAGGAAAACAATTCTTTCAATGAAATTATACCTGTAAGTGACCACAAGATTTGGGGACGACTCTCCTCCCGACCGTAGGCTCAATTGTGCAGGATTCTGCTACAATTGGCCACCCCCGAGCCCTCAATCAACGACTACTGCCAGTATTCCTAAGTCTTAGTATACCATTCTCCCAAGAGAATGAAAGATAGAACCTCAGAATGATTGAACCCCTCCCATCCTCCTCATCATTCATTAAATAGAACAAAACATTGGAAGGGAAACCACATGCACACCCTCCATGTGTCTGCATGCTACATGCCCACCCTCCATGTGTCTGCATGCTAATTTTTTTTGATAATTTCCTTTTTTTTATTAGAGCTTTAATATGGTTATTACTATTTTTTTTTTTTAATTA